>JAGGAV010015556.1:0-73961 GCA_017657295.1 Termitomyces sp. DKA64 | reverse complement strand
AGAACTAAGTATAAGTATGATGTCCTCAGTTTGTGGAAATAGAACTCTGTTTGACCTGTAGAACTAAGTATAAGTACGATGTCTACAAGTTGCAGTAAGTAAAAAAAAATAAAGGTAATGACAAAATAACTTTACGTACCCTCAGTTTGTGGAAATAGAACTGAGGGTATCCAAAACAGGAAGGTATTTTATAGGAGGGATTGTATGTGTGGCTGATGAGAGAAACTGTACAGTAGTGATTGGGGTTTGTCTGTATTGGATGTAATGAGATACCATAAAAAGGAATATATCCAAATGCTTGAGGGTTGGACAATGCTGCTGCCACAGCAGTAGAGTCTTACCACAACACTCTGCTTCTATCTCCATGTTTTAGTACTTTTCCCTGCCACCCCTCCTACTTGCTCAGATCCCATTCCATGTTAAACCCAAGGTTCAATTACTCCATACCTGATTTTCCTTTAACCTCCAGTCCTGCTCCCTTTGCTTGCATGAGCCAGACATTCCATCCTCTTGATAGCTGCCTCCAGAAATCTGCATCCTACTCCTCAGTACTTGCCCTTGCTTGCACTACCCTGTACACATTGCCAGAGTTCCCCAGACTTACCTGGACTGCTCTCCAGACCCCATGCCATCAGTTCTCCTTGTCCAGAGCCTACTGGAGCATGGATCATATGCATATGACATCATGTCCACCTAGTAAGGACTCACCCAGTGGATCTTAGCCCCCAAGGTCAGTGGAACCTGACACCTCCCCACTGCCTGCTTTCTATCTTTTTATTTTATTTTTATTTTATTATTTTATTTTATTTTTGCATTCTCACAGCAACATGGTATATAGTAGGTGTATAATCTTTACAACAGCTCTGTAAGGCAGAGGCAAGATTATGTTTGGAAGTTCCTGGCATTTGGAAATTACTGCGTGATTAAAATCACTTTATAAGCCATTTATTGGCTTGTCCATGCTAAGCAGAGCCAAAGTCACATACCATGCTTTGTAATCTCTTGCTCCAGCAACTGGTTTGGTGATCATGATTGTGTTGATGTTGCATGTGAACTATAGTCACGGCTCCTATAATCATGTAATTGATATTTTTTCGTATCACAGCATCTTGGATCCTCTTACTGAATTAGTGTGTGAAAACTGTTTTTATCAAGAAGTCTAATGTATTTTTTTATGTATACAATCATTATACTGTTCTTGTCCTCACTAAGTGATCAGTGACCCGTCGTATGTAGACCTCGGACCTGCCGTGTGTTGCAACGGCCAATCCTCGACGGTGTGATTCTTGTCCCTTGATTCACTATCATGGAACCTCTACCTCCTTTTGCATAACATTACCTTCTAATCATAACTGCAACTTTCTGTTTGGAGCTGTCTGTAGGCCTTCCAGACAGCTGGAATTGACAACCACACTCCTTGATTATATAAAATATTCTAGGAGTATATAAAACATAAGTAACTACCTAGTAAGAAAAACAAAACAATGCAGATCTTTTGTTCATCTATAATTTCCAGTACAATGATAAGCTTATAAGCTCAAGTATCCTGACAGCTGAATAATAATAGTTGCTTTGCTGCTACCAATATTCCATTGGACCTGGCCACATCATCATTGTCACTTTTGTCGAATGGTTTGTTTCTGGTGAAAGAAGAAACTACAGTATTTGCCCCGATGACTCATGATCTGATGGAGTCAGATATGGTTTGGATGTTGCAAACATGTCCCATGCTATGATGGGGCTTTACTGTAAATAGTCAGGGGCTCTTCAACATGCACTTACACCTAGGGCAAGTCTCCTCATACTTCTTACCAACAAAACACCATCACCTTCTTCCTACAAATACCTATGCATGGCATATTCAGGAAAGATCGACTAGAGCACACACACACTAGGCAACTGGTTCAGTCACATTTTTGCTCACCCCGCAGAAACCATTAACAAGTAACGGGAATGTTTGATAATGATTTATCTAAGTAGGTCTTGCTAGAGGTTTCAGCAGACATAGGTAAACTGCATCAAGACTCAATCATGGAATTCGAATCTTATGCTCAATGACCATCGCCTGGAGTCCATCACATAAGTACACGAAAGAATACGATCTACTTATATGCCCGATAGACCAACAATAGACAGTGATCGCTGGCACTCAATCGAAAGCTGACATATCCATGTCATAAAAAAAGTGCTGAAATATCTTGTTAGATGAATCCGACATAAAGCGAAGAACAAGGGTCCTACTTTATAAAGGCTCATAACCTTCACTACCCATGCTTCAAGATGAAAGATCTTCTTGTTTCCTACGTGCATTCGAACCTCCTGGAGAAAAATGAGGTGAGACGGGAGACATAACAAAAAAACATGATGACTACATAGAATGCTGTCCAGTGCATGATATCGGCTTTCAAACTCTCGTCCACTCGTTCCACAACCCGTTCTGCAACCGTCTGTGATGTGTTCGACATTCAGAAACAGACATATAAGAGGAAGAAAAGGCTGACTTTGAGAATGACAGTCGGTGGTATACAATGGCTCAACAGCTCATAAAATTTAGCGCGCACTTCCAAGACTCTCGATGGTGACTGTTCACTGATAATGAGATCGGCAACTTTATGGCAATATGTCTCCCAGTCTGGCTTTGCAATTGTTAAGGGTCCAGCAAGGTCAGGTCTGCATAGAATATGGTAACAAGAAGACACTCCAGGAAAGTATGAACTCACGACTGCATCTTCAAAGCCTCCAAGACAAGAATAGCTTTTCTGAGATTTCCTTCTGAATCTTCGATGATCTTTCGGGAAACCTCTTGCGGGAGCGTGAAAAGCGCTCTCTTCGCTACATAGTTAAGCACCACCTCCATCTGTCAATGTTAAGCAGGTCTGGACATGTAAGCGAAGACTAATGAACATACCTCCTGAGCATTGGGTGCAGCGACACGCATAAGGAGACATCGACTTTTTATTGGCGCGATCAATTTGCTGGTGCTGTTTGCACACAGTATAATCCGCATATTGGCCATGTACTTCTCCATAGTCCGACGAAGTGCAGCTTGAGCGTCACGAGAGAGCGAGTCTGCCTCGTTTATGATGACCGCTTGCATATATTTCAGCGAAAGAGTAGACTTGACAGGTCAAAGACAGCCGACCTTTGAATCGTTGTTTAGCATTGAGGTCAACTTGTTGCGTCTGGGCAATCTCTTTTAGCAATTCTTGAATGACCACACGGTCGTAGTTTCCAGCTTCACTGTCAATTTGAGTCCACAATGGAATTGGATTACGAATCCAGGATTCACGCCGTTACCTTGGTGTTATTTCAATGTGGAAGTTACTTTGCACAATGTTGATCTCCAACTTTCGTTTTGAAGGTGAGAGGAACACTCTTTGATCAATCTTGAGCTACACGATAATGAGCATAATTCATACAGTATTGCTAAATAAGGCACCTTTTCTACGCCAGGGCCGAAGAGTTCTTTCAGTGTGCACGTTATCCTCGTCTTCTTGCCTGCACCCGATGGTCCATAGAATAGCATGTGAGGAAAGTCTCCCGACGCGGCCTAGACTTTCCATCGGTTTTCATTCATTCTCAGCCCAAGTACACCATACCAACGATGCTAGTCGTGCCGAAAGCGCGTGATGGTAATGAAGACAGTCAAGAGTCTTTGGTCGGAACTAACGATCGAGGCCATAAGACTGGTGCAGACATCCAAGTTTAATAAACTTACTTGATCAACCCAGAGGGACATTGTATAAGCAAACCGAGTAGAGCAACCGGTATTGACAACCAAAGGAAAGTGGAGATTTGTCACGCTGACGCGTTACGTCACGCGTCAAGGGTCATGGACATTTGGAAGAACGAGCTCGGATTCTCAAGTTATCATTGATGTGAACGCGACTACTAGTGGTACAGTGAAAAGGAGTGTTCAAATGCTTATGATATGCCATCTACTCCGAAGAGATCGTCTGAATTCCCAATCCCAAGTCTTCCGCAATAATGATGGCTGCTTTCTCTCCAATAGCTAAGGCGGTGTTGTACGTATTTGCACCGACGTTCGCTGGGGCGATACTACAATCTGGAGTAATGTCAGTATTTGAGTTGTGAGATTAATGTAGAAGGCTCATTAATGTACCTGCCACTTTCAAATTCTGAACGCCGTAGACATTGAGTCTCGGGTCTACAACTCCACCCTTCTCGCGTGGTTTCATGGCACAAGTTCCAATCTGAAAATTTGTGAAGACAAGCATCGGACAGATGAAGACTACATACGGAATGCCAGGTCGTCTCCACTGGAAACAACATATTAAGCAGGGGTTCAAGACATAAGATCAGTCACATTAACCTGTCTTGCGATGATACTCGTCGATGGCTTTATCATCCTCGGCTGTGTAAGAAATATCGGGAGCAGAGACTTCTACGGGTCGAGCGAAGTCTTTAGTAGTTGCGTTGCTATCCTTTGGGAAAACCGGATGTCCGAGCACGAATTCCCCACGATAGATGTCCATACGGCGAGCCAGTTCGCGGCCTTTCTTATATGCCCATCTCAAAACTCCAAGATCAGCTGGGCTAATGGTAGTTCGTAATCAAGGTATCGTGTAAGCGAAGTCGCAACAAACTGATTAAGATATCCTGGTTCAAAGTCGAGTTTTCCGTAGGGGTTCAGACCCGCGGATATATGTACACGACCCCTGGAAACAGGGTAGCCCTGCTGATGATCAGGCTGGTAGGATGACGAATACCTTTCCATAACTCACAGTGAAATATGTCGCTGAGAAGTATTTTCCCCATGGGGCCGCAGGATTATTTCCAGCATAACTAGAAAGATAAGAGTACGTGAGAATGCGGAAAAAGATTCAACATTGAGTATTTTGCTGACGCAGAAAAGGTTCCAAGCCATACGACAGGTTTATCTGGAGCATGCTCGAAGTAATTGTTCCATGTTGCCTGAAACTCTGGTCCTATCTCGTCGAGGTCCTTCGAATTGGGCCTGAGCTTGATCCCGGCATCAATCCCACTGGGTCAGTGGTCGATGTCAGTCACTTCTTCTGGACTAGCTTAACTTACTTTTGCGCCATCGGACCTTGCCCGTCTCGGGCCCAGCGGGTGGCAAACGCTGGGCCATGTGAGTTCGAGTATCTGGAGTTAAACTTAGAGCCTCACTTTCGATCTGAGCCTTATTTCCTCGGAAAATTGCATCCATTGTATCAGCATCTTCGGATGCGAAGTAAGGCGAGAAAACGAGATTGTGGTCTGTTGTACAACAGTCAGGGTTGATTTTTATCAGATAAATTCATAATAACCCATATAGTGTTCCCCTACGCCAGGAAGATCTACGATCTGCTCGATTCTGTTCCTCCTGAGCACATCGGCCCCTCCGATTCCAGACCTTGCGCGTTAATAATTAACAAATTATTGATGGAGAGTATAGAGATCAATACCTTTCCAAAATAGCTGGCGAACCGAAAGCACCAGCGGAGACGACTATCAGTCTCGAAGCATATGAAACGGACGGCTCTAGCTTTTGAACGTCACGACGACCGGTGTCACTGACATGTTCAACTCCAACCGCACGGAAATTCCTGAGAAACGGGATACGTTGATGTCACGCAGCTAGTGCAACAAACGTACTGGAAGATGACCCGAACAACACGACGCTCTTCACGGACCGTAAGTCCCGCGTGCTCGGAGTCCAGATGCTTGTAGATATAGTTGTGGGGCACATCCGAACGACGACCAGTGGTCGCATCGATGTATCTGTAGATACGGTTACGAGTGTATACAACTGTGAATTTGACGCCTTGCACACCTTGGCCATCTCTAAGAGTAGAACGATCAGCCCACAAATATGCGTGGAGAAAAGAAGGACTGACACCGTAGGCATTACATGTGAAAAATTTGTTCGCGTCGTCGGTAAACTCTCTCTCTTTGTCGTACTTGCTGGCAATTTCCAAGAATTGGGAGGCAACATTGGTATCTGGGCCATACGAGGCTTTGATTGGTCCCGTATTCCCGTGTATCTCAGGATCACCGTTGGGTTGAAATGTTTCAGCCTAAGCTTTGTGAGTGCAGACAACCCAAATACGTGCGAGACAAACCCACTTTCTTTAGCAAGGGAATCAGGTGCTTTGAGCCCCAACCGGGATTCTCATGTACTTTTTCCCAATCATCGTAATCCGAAGCCGCAGCACGGGTGTACATGGCAACTATGGATATGTTGGAAAAGAACCGCTGGAGTATGCACAGGATAACGAACAATTTACGCTGGACCCTCCTCCAAGACAACGCGCAGAGGGCACCACCACCTCACGGCCTGCCAAGGCTGGGCTGGGCTTGGCCTTGTGCAATGTAAAAGTTTCACCTGCGTTCATGAGGTTACGGAAGTAGCGTGCAGGCTGTACGTGATTTGGCACGTCCTTCGTCAAAGGTCCCGTCTCCAGGATCTATCATCACGTTGACAGTAAATTAATCGTGAAAATATCCGAAACAGACAACGAACCAGTATCTTCAGGCTAGGATCAGCCTGGGCCAATCTGCCCGCAGTTACACATGCAGCGGCTCCTCCTAATGATAATGACTTCAAGTGGTCTTTCTACGCTGGGTTGAGCACAAACTCACCACCTGCAAAAATGATATCAAAGTCGTCTGAAGAGGTCATGTAGTGGTTCATCCGAAGGATATGAACGAAAAAGAACAGAGGTATGCTTTCCTTATAGGCAGAAGCTATCTCCACTTTGCATCAGGTGTCACTCATCTAAAAGGGAAAAAACAAAGCGTACATAATTGAGATAAACGCATGAGAATTGTATTTGAATCCCGCATGGAGGTGGAGTCAAATACATTCGAGCTCTGATAATTCCTTGTGATCAGCTCAGATGCAGGACTTCCGCGATACAAAAAAGACAAGATTCACGTCAACCCACAGGGGCTAGATCTTCGGGTCCTCGGTACGAGTCTCCAATCTTATTTATTATTACAACGAGTATATGTATATACAAGACCGTGACTAAACATCGATCAGCTTTAAATAGAAAGAAAGAGAAGAAAAAAGATATACTACCTTTTACAATGATGTGGATGTATCATAGCCCGTGGCCTCAGTATTGGTATCGATTGCTTTCACGTCCTCCGCAACTTCTGGTGTGGGAGGGGTCGAAGGCAAAGCTGTCGCCTTCCACCCATTCCGGAAAGAGGCAAGACCCGCAATCAAACCGAAGACGCCGACCCAGACCTAAAATCAAGCTATCAGCCTGGTTTATCCGTCAAAAAATTCGGAGGTGCCAACATCATTCTTAAACAGGCCTTTCGCCAAAGACCTAATATGAATGAGTAATGCATAATTCCTCAAACATCCAAGTACTCTGACCAGTGTACAGTGAGAGGGAGATAGCCAATGTTGACGATACAATCCGACCAGTAGGCATCCCATCGTTGCTGCAGTTCCTGCTTTTCCGTGACGCTCAAACCCGTTCCCTTGCCTTTACGCAGATTACGTTGTCTGGCCCGTAAAAGCTTAAAGTCTTCGCGAAGATGAATGAATTGAAGTAGCACGTAGAGAGCCCAGAAACGACAAGACCATAGACTCAAGCTATTGGCATCAAGCAAAATCTGGCGAGCCGAGAATGGTGATGTGATCGGGACCGATGACGGAATAGTCCCATTGAACATTAGATAAGAGATGTGTTCAAGCGGGTAATACGCTATCATAGACCATCCTTGGAGGCGTTCAATCGTAAGGAGGTTACGTGTTGCCGGAGGCGTGCGTTCCAACGAGATCAGCCACTGCACAATAGGTAATAGCCCTGATGAAAGAAGACTTCATGGATCATACTACGGTCATATATTCAAACGAAACACACCCCATATCCTCCATAGTGTGCGCGAGTCACCAATAATGCTCCCAATTTTGGAAAAAGAAGTAGCAGCAGCGCTATCAGGAGTCTTCCGGAGTCCGGCACGATGCTGGAGCCTTGCCCTCAGACGGAGGAAGGGTATGAGTACCTTTATCGCATATTGGACGACCTTGAGAAACGTCAATTACAATGCAAGGGTCAAAAGAGTAAAGAATTGCACCATGAACAGCTTACTGGATAGATGTTAGATGGCATGACAGGAAGCACAGGAGAAATACGTACTCGCTACCACTCCATGTTCCTAGGTATCGTATCAGATGGTCGAGCGTTTGACTTGGCTGAAAGACGCCGAACAAGCCCAGAACCACGTCATTCAAGCGTGCTAGTGTGAGTGGTTTGGAAAAAGACATGACCCGGAAGGACCTGGAAACGGATTCGAAGGGGACTTGTTAAGGCCGGAGGGTTTGCTGCACACGTCCTCGTGATTTCTGTGATTTCATTTTCCGGCTTTTTGCCTGAAATTGCCACAGGAACCGCCCGTACGTCCGCATAATATCATAGAGCACAAGTTATCCATCTCGTCCTCACTCCACAAGGTGCGAAGGTTTGAACACTTGACGCGGTCACACAAGCGAACAGAGCACCACAGAGAATCCATAAGTACATAAGATCTCGGAGTATGTACTTTACCGGCCTCATCGCTAGGATATCATCGATTAATCATCAAGCACCCTGCCTAGCCCTGCCCGTGTTCAAATATTTGGGCCGGCTATTCTCAGTCCCGGCCCTTTCACTTCTCTACGTATATCTGCTAACTTAAATAGGACCCAGTTTGGAGTCGTCAAACAAGGATCCGACTGAAGAGCAATGGTTCTTGTGGAATTGAAAAGAATAGGGGTCAGAAACGTTGTATTCTTCGTCGACCGCGGCGATAAAGTCAAGGAGCTTCAAAATAGAATTAATATGCATGCATTGTGGCCGAAAAGCACACAGGAACTCACAAGTTGATGCCTTCTTGTCGCGAGGCGTTTCCCATACTCAGTTTTTAATCGATCTTGAATGAGAATCAATTTATCATGGAAATGTTGGATAGCTGACTGGGGCTGCTTTGGGTCTCCCACAGGGGCATATAGTGGTCTAAGAATAGATGAACCCAGATCTGAGCATAGCAGTGGGAAAGTATCGTACTGATTTGTGGTAGTGGTGTATGCTGCACACCGTAAGATTCCTGTATTTGATTTTGTGGAAAGCTAGATAGTACACAAGGTATGTATGGACATACCGAAGGCACCAATAGCATCTAAACGATCCGCGTCCTGAACACAATGTAGCTCAATACACTCGTCATGCCACTTAGTCCACAGCCCCTTCTCTTTCAAGTTATTCTCTGTGCTCCACGAAACATTGTCAATGACTTGCGCAATGAGTCGCCCCCGGCCGTCTTTGATAAGATCAATACGGTGCAAATGGGCCATAGACTCGAAGAACGGCAAGAAAAACTTGTACGGGTCAGCAGCTTGTTCAGGAGAGACATACTTCTTATCGAGAATATCATGCAAGAGAGCAGCTTCAGCCCCAAGGCGGATCACAATTCAGTCGCCTGTCCCGTTTAGATAAAGTAAATAGCACACCAAGCTCAACAACAAGTAAATCTGGCTGTGTCTGCGATTCCGTCGCTATTTTCAAAGCCGTCTTTCGTACGCGTTGCACTGTAATGGTCAGATGACACGTCTTGAAATACTTTATTTGACGCGTTCATCATGCCGCACTCACCATGATACGCATCATGAGACGGATCGTATCGAGCCATTGTGTCGATCATGATTTTCTCAGCAGCGTCGATGACGGCTTGCTCTGATGGTGTGTGCGACATGAATGGCAAAGCCAAGGATTGAGACAGAATTCCGAGCTCGCTGTTGTGCAGCCTCATCCGATCTCAGAGATGGATCTGTCGGAGTTCCGTTGTCGATCACAAACCAATCCACTTGTTCACCCCGGCTTGCCATGTCGTTTCGCTCTCTACTTGTCCTGGTCGTTCTTTTTTCGTGTCTTTTACTCGCTGCTTCTTCACTTGATACCAAAACACATAATTTCCTGAACGCAACAGTATCGGTGTGTAGTCATAATCGTCCCTGACACGTCGTATCGTAAGTATTTCTTTCTAGGAAGCAGAGGTCCATGAATGCGAAGCCATCAGAAAATTGTCCTCTCTGAAAGAAGTCGTTGATGAGGGAGAATCACCACTCTTACGACAAGTGTTTACATGGCTCTTTCCTTTTGGACCGGCGTGGAATTCTATCCTTGGGACGTTCTATATCAGCTCGTTGGTACCTTCCTCTCATCACAGCGACATCTCATCGTTGTCCTTGATTCAGCATTCCTAACTTTATACTTGCGTTTATACCTGCTGAAATCGATACGGACACGCTCAATACGATGACGGCGTTCGCGGTATGAGAAACTTTGCTCGCTCGGTGACATGTGGTTTCCTAACTTTATTGCAGACAGGAGGCCTTCTCTCAGACGTTTTCCTGCACCTAATTCCACATGCATTTATGGGCGAGCATCAGGGCTCTGGAGTTCACTTTGTTATGGTAGAAGAGAAGCGCAATATTCTAATTGGGTCAGGAGCCTGTCATTTTGTGTTCAAGAACCTTGAACCTTACTATGAGCTAGCTTGGGCGTATTCATTGGATTTGCTGCATTTTTCTTCATGGAAAAAACGTTACGTGTCCTTGGTGGCGAGGAAGATGGCTCAGGGGACTCTCATTCACATTCGCATAGCGCCGAACCAATGACCTCTAAGGCCTCTGGAACAGAGTATTCTGTGTCTCAAAATGGTTTGCGGTCGCGCAAGTCAGAAAAGACAGAACAGATTGCTCCTCCTGAGCTTGGCGCAACGAGCAATGGGCCGTCAAAGCTCTCCGCCTACCTTAATTTGTTTGGAGATTTCGTACATAACATGTACGCAGTTATCCTCGCGAATTTACTCTTGCCTTTACTTACCGCAGGCCGTGCTGCAGTACCGATGGATTAGCGTAAGTGACTACGAACTAATGGAAATCCTTGTAGCTCACTTGACCGTAATAGCATGGCGGCGTCATTTTACGCGTCTCCTTTAATTGGAGCTACTACTACGCTTGCATGTTTTGCACATGAAATACCGCACGAGATTGCCGATTACTCCATCCTCATCCGCAGCGGGTTCACCAAACGGCAGGCAATGCGATCGCAGTTTCTGACAGCTATTGGTGCTTTCGTGAGTCTTCTCGTGAGTTTGAAATACAATGAACTAAGTATTTGTCTCATGCAGGTCGGGTATCTATTCTGGCTTCCTGAGGATTGAACATATATTTATGATGACTGCAATTAGGACAATCATCGGTATTGCCGTTCATAATGCAACGACTTCGGGTGCGGTATCCAAGTCCACTAATCTTGCTGGTGGCGTTCGACAGGATGCCATGGGATTGCTGGGAACGACGGCCCAGTGGTCAGATCTAGTAAAACTGTTTGATTATGTGAGCTTTTGAACGCCATCGACCTCCTTTTCGTAGGTCATTCCCTTCGTGGCCGGTGGATTTCTCTATATCGGCGCCGTGGCCGTTCTGCCGACGTACGTGTCTTGACATCACACTCTTCACGTCCTCAAACGGCGATATGCTCTCATGCGATCCTGAACTCATGTTTTTCTGTTTCCATCTAGACTCCTAGTTGAGAGCAAAAGCGGTGCGCAGGCCCTTCGCGAGGTGCGGTATTTAAATCGAATATAGACACTGTTCCTTACCGGAGGATTTAAACCGCAGTTTGGTGCGATGGCGTTCGGTGTTCTGTGTATGTCCTTGGTCGCGTGAGTGCCCACACAACACATCTCGACGAATGTCGACTGATTTTGTCTGCCAATGAGATAGCTGGAACGAGTAGATAGATGGACTGGATGTAGGCAAAACATTCATATGTGTAAATACATTATGGTTTTAAGAGAATAGAAGGTTGGAGGGCGCTTAATCGATGAAGAAAATTGGACGTCCCTGATCTCGGAGTTGAAGAGGGATTAGGGCGGCCGGACAAGCCGATGAACGTGCGTGGGCATACAAGTAATTGAGTAGGATCTAAAAAGCCTCAGTTGATTTTTTTCTCCTGGCGACTGCTGTTGCGCGCTAGTACGGTTTTGTCTCAGCTCTGCTAAGACAATCGGTTTAGGACTAGGTCCGACTCATTTTCGCCGACTTGGACTTGAGTCCTTCGAAATCCTCTCAACCTCAGCCTGCCCCTAACATCGTCCGTCTCGCAAAAGTTTACCTGCCACGCGACTTCTGGTCGTTCGACCTTTTCTTCATTCAACACCCCTCTTCACGATCCTCATGGGCACCAAAGGTCGCGCCACGCCACGTGTTGTGTGCTGTGCTATCCCGATTGCTAGAGCTGCCAAAAAGGTTCTCGTCGTCACCAGTCGGAAGAGACCCGAGAGCTGGGTGTGTGAGTAATATCTTTCCTCAAATTTTTCCCATCTCCATCGGTGACCGCCTATTGCTGACGTGTCCTCGTTTCCGAACGCAACCGGCTAAACTTTTTGTGATTTTCTAGTGCCCAAAGGTGGATGGGAGCCGTCAGATGTACAGTTGGAGGCTGCAGCCTCGCGAGAGGCCTTGGAAGAAGGTCCTACCCGTTCTCCTTTCCGTCTCCTCGTCTCCTAATGTCTTCCCCGTTACTGCCTCCTTTTCTGTTTTTTAAACAGCGGGCGTTCGTGGAACTATTACTCGCTTCGTTATTACGATTCCAACACCATCGACGACCTACCATTTCTATGAGATGGATGTCGCAACCTTAGATTCAGATTGGCTCGAGAAAACAGAGCGCAGAAGAGAATGGGTTGACTATGCCGAGGCATGTAAGCGCTTGGAGTGGAAGTCCGAGCTTTCACAAGGCCTCAAGCTTTCATCGTTGGCGCCAACACGATCATATTAGAGAGTCGTGTTGTGCCTTCTTTAGAGAATTCGGTCGGCACAAGTACGTGGAGACCCGGATTCCATCATGACGCAAGATGGACGCCTTCAGTTCCTACCACTATCTAGACGTTTGGTCCGCGCTTTCTTCGTAAGCATCCATACACTACAGTCCCGACCTTCATATATCCATCGACTTCTTTTCGCCTGAAATCGATCTCCAACACCCAAATCACCCTTTGCCTTATTTGCATGCTTGTCATGACCCTCCCTTTTAAAATTTGCCTCATGTCGACCCTAGAGCCTCAGTATCTGTCGTCCGATCCCACCCTACACATTCTGCATATTCTATCACGAGCCCTTAGGTGTAGTTATATAATACCAGCCACTCTGTTGTTACATACTGTCGATTAGACATGTTCTCCCTTACTGTGTGGATGCATATGTACATTAATTTGATGGTGCGAAAGTTATGACAGTTGGTTTTCCCGTCCCTACCCATTGGGTGTTTGCTGACGGATTTCTCTGCAGAAGTTGTCAGGCTTACATGCCGCTGTCAGGCTCACTACGTTGTCAGGCTCACTATGCTGTCACCCTTACAAAATCTCGCGTCGCCGCAATATTATGTGCTTCGTGGGGGCCTCTCACGCCTGGGACAATATTTCCTTGGTTGCCTGTCCGACGGCTGCTTCACGTCACAATCTAGATGGACAATTTTTTGGAAGACCACCCGTGGCGCTAACCTTTGGGACAAACAGGAAGTTGGACGACTTGAAAATCTACCCAGTACATACTCTACCCGATGTGGATACTTCATAAAGTACGCAACACGACCCTGATTGCACAGGTTTATATCTCTCGTCCCCTCTTTGCCCGTATGATCCGTTCGAGAGCGAATCTCACGATGTACGAACGAAGGCGTGTTCATAACCGACTTGGCGCCTTCGTAAAATCCAACATGATGCCGAAGTCCTGCTTCCTGAGACTATGGTGTCCCGAATCTGTCTTATATCTTCAAGCAATCTCAAGCCTTCTCATTTCGGGGAACGTGTACGAAATTTTCAATTCCAGCGACAATCAATGTCAAAGGAAGCTGGAATCCGCGATATCCAAGGTCGTGTCTCAAACGTCTCCACGTCCTTTCAATCATATGTATGCTCTTACGTGAAGCCCAAGAGGAAAAGCATCTGGGCTGGCCATTGACAGAATATGTCATTCGTGTGGACATGATACTATGGCCAGATCAAGGCTCAGGCTGTCAGACAGCTTGCCCTGTGTGAACGTTTGACCCCGGACTTAGTTCGAAAGTACTTGAAGAAACCTTGAAGGAGCTCATCAACATCTTTTATGACCCAGATCTTGACGCCTTCCAAGGTTCCCAAAGAGCGCCAAAGTCATGGAACCCAAGGGTACGTCCATTCGCTGGCCATGTTTTTACGGTGTCTCCGCACTCGAGCTTGCAATTGGGCTGATCGACAGTCCAGGCGCAACTTTCCTCACCTGCTCAAGAGTGCCGCAGACTTTCATCAAAACACAAGAGAATTGTCTGGGAAACCAGAGACCCATGAAATTGACACCTCGCCGTGATGTGAAGTCAGTATAATTCTGATGTCGCACCAGTTTGCGACATCGTTGATCTAAAAAATCTTTCGATTGACTAACGATCGCATCACCAGATAGCTAGTCGGATCTGCCGCTGACAAGGATTATGGTTGAAAGACCGCTCTGGACAATCAAAGGCAACCAGTTAAACAAATCTCAGCAATTAAGTACATATTTTTGATGAAATCTCGGTATCGTTTCGAAACATCTGAGAATTGGAAGCCACTGCATAAGTTTAAAGAAGGTTAAATAGGACTCGGTGATCAACTAACTGTAGGTCGGTTTCTATTACCCCCCAAAATGTCTGGAGAATGCCAGTCAACTCTACCTGTGGAATGTACCGTGCAGCATCAAGACACATT
Organism: Termitomyces sp. DKA64; assembly: GCA_017657295.1. NCBI lineage: Eukaryota > Fungi > Basidiomycota > Agaricomycetes > Agaricales > Lyophyllaceae > Termitomyces > Termitomyces sp. DKA64. The sequence continues at coordinate 59,210 of JAGGAV010015556.1, read as the reverse complement.
CCTCAGCAAAGCCTCCATCAAAAGCTTTTCTCATAATCCTTCCGCAGAAGAAAATGCAGCTCACGCTAAGAACCTCGTCGCGACTGGCCGCCAATACTGGAAAACAAGAGGATCTCAGGGAGAAGCTATCTGGCCTCCCCATGTGTAAGATGACTCACTGCTTTTTCGCTGCCGTTGACTCATCGAAGATATTACAGAGAAATAGCCCTTTTGGAAGGTATGGGAGTGATCATAGCAACGGTTCTTCGAACTCACCTTGCTGTAGGTCTTGAGCGTTATCAAAAAGACACATGGAAGCCAATCCGGGACCATAGGTGCCCAATGAGAAATAAATTTCTAAGCGAGTATATCGAAAAAACGACTGGCGTGTACCGAACACCCAGACAGATAAGTAGCCGTATCCAGCATCTGAGAGACACATGCCAGGCGCAGTCCAGTATGAGCTCTGGAATTTTATTTCCTTATATTTGCGAAACTGACGACGTTGTCTAGTTATCGATTTGATAACACCTTTCAAGCCTGAGCTTACTTTACCTTCGCGAGCTCTCAGCAGTACACCTCCCAGTCGCCCAGGGAATCCATACCCCCGCCCGCTGAAGTCTCGACGAACGAGTTCTCATTCGCTTGCGTGCCGTGTTGATAGTTCACCAGAAGAAAAAGACTTAGCACTTGTTTCAGAGAATCGTATTGTGGAGCCTGTGCCTCTCAGACCGCTAGGGCCGCCGCCCATTTTGACTGCGCCATTATCGTTGCCTTTACCTAAAGCAATCTCGTCACCCGAGCTCTCTGGCTCGGAAACGCCCCAAAGTCCGACGCCTGACAACGTTTTTACTGCTCTTCACTGGCAAGCGACCTTGCCTTGCGGCACAAATCTACAGCGTGGTCCCCGTATACGTCGCGGCCTTGCTCCATCTTACAATGTTGACGTTTTACTTGACAACACGACATCCAGTGTCCCTCTCATTCCATTGGCTGCATTGAGTGATCTGGAACCTTTGAAAATCTCTCTGGGTCCTCGTACAAGTCCACCGGTAGATGGTTCTTTGAGTCTCGATACAGTGATCCAACTGGTCTCGCCGTGTCCTCTCCTCACCCAGACTGTGTTATCGGTGTTTGTCAGCGGGTCTCAGACTTCAGTCCATACGGAGGCTACGACCCTCTTATGTAACTCGGTTCCTATCTGCGGCACTGATTGGTTCTATATGGTTTCGCTTCTTCCTGACTTCTGGAACACCCTGAGAGATGCCGCCGGTTAGTCAGTTGTTTTCTATCTTTCAGACACTGATTTTTCCCCAGATCCCGGAGATTTTATTATCAAACAAACGATTGCGCCTTTACACACTGAAGCCTTAGTGAGTCGGAACGAATTGGAGGAAACGCAGGAGGGGCCATCGGAAATTACAATATGTTACCGATTCTGCTCAACAAAGCTGTCATCCACTTCGCTTCATTTCGATAATCGGGCTTACCCTTTGCCACAAGATCTAGTGCGTTGTCTACCGGTATTTGACCCTGCTCAGACGCTAATCTTTTTAGTCTGTTTGGCATGGTACATTGACTCCCCACTCTAATCTTGTGTTGTCACCCGATCCTTCTCCCGTGCACTATCGACACTCAGTTTTCCATCAGAACAGGACATTCGACTTTTCTAGTATTGGTTCCTATGACAGTATCACTCCAAAGCTCCAATTCTCTTCCACATTTAGCACATTCCTTAATGAGTAGTGGGTGTTTTGTAAATAGTCTATACCCTTCTTTCTTCATTATTGTCAGCCTTAGATTGAATAAAGGACTGTTCCTTGATTCCAGGCTCTTCTGGAAAAATTGCACAACTGTCGTATATAACGAAAGAAGCATCGCTAACCAGTAACGTCATGGGCCCAGAACTTCCCGTGCGCCAAAAGCTTGTCTCTCTGTCTTGATGTCTCCGCCATTCTTGTTGTTAGCTATTTCACTCATGTTAAATTTTTGGAGGCCGTAATAATCCTGGACAATAGACATCCCACAAACGCTCTGTCGAAAAGTATGTGATGAATTGGCAACGGACAAACGGAGGACTCAGAATACCTTGAAAACCTCAACGAGAATGAATAATTCAGGATTTGTCAATTCGACTGTGTGGCCCTCGGGGACACATTTAGCGATGTGTTGAATGAAATCTGGTCGTGATATGACCGAATGGTTCCGAATCCTCAATTCAATCTTGTACTTGGTATGATGAGATGGTACTCCGAGAAGCATGTGATCATCATGCGCACTCACACTGAACTTCCTACCCGGGTGCTGCGAGAAAAAGGGATCCAGTACTTTGCGGCACAATCCCTGTATCTCTGGCAGGTTTGCCCCACATTGTGCGGATACAGGTACCAGCCGGTGTATACAACTAAGAAAGTCGAGTGAGACCATCGCGAAGAGAAGACGTGAAGCAAACTAACCGTGATCGTACTACGCCAGTAGCTTGCACATCTTGCACCAGCTTGACCACCAGCTGGATGGGATCGACAGGTGGCCTACATGAGATGAAAACAACTATGGATTTTGAATTCGGACTTGGTCACAAATAGGTTCAAAGCTTACCGCAGGTCGTATTTGTTTGGCAATTGACTTCAGGATACACGGTACGTCGATTCAGAGGACTGTCACGCAACCCGGGACTGAAGCTCACCGAAACGAGGCTCCTGTTTGGGTTTCTTGAGGGCATTGACCTCATTAGCGATCTGAGTTTCGATGGGAAGATCCTCATCTTCATCACCACTAGAATCGAAATCAACATTTTCCACTTGTGCATCTATCGGCCAGAGTTCAGATGCAACCTGGAGATGAGGTAAACCTACGATATACGAGGAGCTGTGGCGAAGACACAAACCGAGTCGAATAGATCATAACATTCCGCGACTGCTTGCCGTTCTTTTCCTTTAACGCCTGAAATACAAGATAAGATTTGACAAAGTACCATCTTTGCAAGAAGGAAGATCTTACAGCTCACCCAAATCCCCGGTCCGTCGATGTAGCGTTTGGCCCAGATCGGCGTGCCATCCTAAAAAAGGAAGCATGATTAATCATTGGAATTGAGCGCCATGATTGTGGGTTTCAAGCACTCCTTACCGAACGAAACTTCTTTTTCCTCTTTTCAGTAGAACCATGCGGCCGTTTCGAGTCGGCCATTCCGAGTCCTGGCTTGAGAAGGATAATTGATTCAGCTAACGTGATCGATCCTAACGATCACATGATTTGTGCGCGCGTCGCGGCGAGTGGCGTTTTGGGGTCGTGTGACCAGGACTTTGTTGTCCTTTCCTTACTTGATTGACTTCCATAATATAGCTGTGTCCAGTGAAATTTTTTTAAATCGCATTGACCAAAACAGCTAGCTAGTCAATATTATCCGACCCTGACAGATCCATTTGGTCTGTTACTTGTATCAATTGATTCCAAAAGTCGAAGTCGATGTAACACAATAATAATAGTGGAGCGGGAACTTCAAAGTCTGAATATCACGATACACAATCAGGACATTGAACCCCCAGACCGTAAAATTTCCCTTACATAGTCGTATACAAATTAAATCAATGATAAAATAAAACAACCTGCAACTCAACTTGGAAAATACTTATATCCTTAGCAATGGGGAACACCTGGGAACACCTGGGAACACCTGGGACTGGGAACACCTAGTCTCGTCCTGGTGCGTAGCTCTCATAACCGACGCAGGGACAACGGCGAGCGCCACAGGAAGGGAGTCCACATAGTGCAGACTCTGTCGCCGATGAATGGAAGAATATTGGGTCGGCGCCGATCAAATACCCTGTCAAGCCTAAAGAGAGCTGCCGATGGCGTCGATTACTGCTTACTACGAGTGTGAATGGCCAATATTCCGCGTATCCCGAGCAGAGAGGATGTCGCGATTGCAAAAACAAGTAAAAAAAATCGTACTCGAGGTTGCCGATCAAATGCGAGGGAAATTATATATAAGAAAAATCTCGGTCCGTCGAGATCCGTTATTCATAAATAGCGCCGCGCTAACATGCGGGGTATCAATTTCATTGTATTGGCCACGGTTTGGACAATGATCGCTGAGTGAGAAAAAAAGAGGGAAAAAATAGTGCAAAAGGAAGCAATTCTCCGATCAAAACTGGGCCGCCGACGCAAGGCCCGTTCTGTCCTTACTAGGGCTGAATTAATTTGCGAGGCGCGACTTGTTTCCCTCTTCTCCAAGGGTAAACTTGCGCCACAGTGCATTTGGCGACCAACACGAGCTGGAGAAGTCTTTTATGGTTGTCCGAAGTCGCAATGGCCATTGGCTAAAACATGAACACGGCTGATACCGGGTGATGAAGTAACCGAGTCCCGGTAGGTTCCGGTCTAATCCATGATAACCCCATTCGCAATTAAAAAAAAGCCCGACTGCAATATTAGATATGTATTTTTCTTGATAATCTCGTAAAAGTATTTGGAACAAATTAAGAATAAACAGAATTCAGAGGGCAGATAAAGATAACACGTCCCAGTAGGACGAAAAAGAGGGAAAGAGGATGGTCGGTAGATATGATTGTAGAAATACAGGATGAGTGTCATGACAAGAGTTTACGCTGTCCCAAAATATGTAAATGCGTGTCTTCAGATTTTGGAGTCCCGTAGACGCAAATGGTGGAGAATCCTGAAACGAGCAAATCGGCTATGGATCTATTGGATGATGACGTGCAGTGGGAAATGATTGTACGTTGATTAACGCGTTCATGAGCTGTCGTCGTCGTCGCCACAAGTGTTGCCTAACGTTCCTTGCCCGCCTTTCCACTCGCGCTCCCATAGAGGCGTTAAATCCTGATCGAAACCCTCTCCTGTCTCATCCCCTGAACTTGACTGATGTCTCAAGGGTATTAGAACTGGATGTCCAGGTGGTAGACTACTTCTCGCCCGATGTAGACGGGCAAGTAGCGCACGTCGGTCGTCGATGAGCTCGTTGATATAGTCTATAGCTAGATAAGAGAAGCAAGTTTTAAAGGCTGATAAAAATAGCTGCCGGCAGCGAGTACGGATACTCACTCTTCGAGAGAACCACGTTCTCACTTCGTGGACCAGCTCTACCATCAATCTTCTCTTCCCCATCCCTGCCCTTTAAAGTAGACTTTGCCTTGCGTTTTCCCACGGCGTTGGAAGATTTATTCGTGCTGTTGTCATGAGCAGCAGTCAAAACCTCTTCCTCTTCTCGAATGGCCTCCCTGAGAGCAGGCACACATTCACAAAGGGCTTCGTATCCACGGCGAATATTTGCGCGACGCTTCTGCTCCGACTGGATGTGATTGGCCTTCTTTTGTGATGCAGTGAGTAAAGCGGGCTTCGATGAAGGCTGTGGAGGCTTTGAAGGCGGGCTGGCGGATCCGTTGGAACATGAAGGACGACGTTGTTTTACGACAGGCGACGGTGGATAAGGACGTGGATGCGGCGGCCGCGTTCTGCTCGTGTGTCTTCCGGACGATTGCGGGTGAAGCGAAAAAGGGGGTATTGATGTCGGGGTCGGTGTGCGCGACGAGTCTGAGGGGGACGGATGAGGGACACCATTGGGATAGTGTGATGGAGAGGGGTTGGACAGATGATTGAAGAGGTGGTCGCCGTGGGCGACAAAGTTGGTGTCCAACGACAAAAGATCTTTGGTCGCCTTCGCCAGCGCCTGCTTGTCCTTTGGCAGGCTGACGTCGATCCAGTCGTCGATGGCAGGCCCGTTGACGTGGGAGAGGAAGGAGAACGCATGGGACTCCGTCGGGGTGAGGAAGGAGGAGAGCGAGGCCAACGACGCGGGCGACATCGAGTCCATTGTGCTCGACAGTGATGGGCCGGGGAAAGAGTAATCATTCGCATGTGAATCCCACCCCGCCAAATCGGGAGTGATCGCCTCTGCCAAGACACTTCCGTGGTGCATCATGATTTCCACTCCACTCCTTTGGTCTTTATAGCCTCCCGTGCCGCGCTTGCGCGTGCCTGGCTAGCCATCAGGAAATGGAAACCCACAGCGACAACGGTCTGCATCAGGCGGCCATCTCCACGCTCCTCATGACCTCTAAGTCTCGTGTGCTATATCAAGTAACCGATGTCATCTTTCTGCCGAGCGAGCTCACACCTCTCACCGCGGTCGCGGAAACGGTCTCTTATGGCCTGATCCTAATACTCAACGTTATCTTCTATCCAAGGATCGAGGTACATCGTGCACGAGGCGGTGGAGTGGCAACCGTGTCTATGGCTGTAATAAACTCAGGCGCCCGAAAAGGGTCGCTGAAATCACTCCTAATTGCTTCCTCAACTTTTCTCCACATGGTATGCATGTCTATGACGGTTCTGCGGGGCATATCGCTACTTGGCAAAACCTGATACAGTAGAAGTGCTAACAAGAACTCGTGCACTTCGGTCGGTTACCATTAGTCTCGGGACACAATATGCTGCGGTTGGTAATACCTATGTGTGGAGTCAAAGGCTGATTGATATCGGTTGCTGGTTTTTATCTGGGAGAATCAGAACGACCCTGGATTCCTTTCTCCAACGGACTCTGCGCAAATCCGTGGTTCCCATACGCCACAAACACACGACCACCTAGGTCTTCTCTCTCGCATGATCAAAGTAACCTTCGGCTCCCCGACAATCCCGTTCTGTCAGGGCATGGGTTCGCTAAATAATTTTACGAGACTCGCACTTGCTTCGACGTGCTCCGACCATCCCGTTCTACAGAAACCTTGTATGATTCTTGTTGAACGTCATTGACGTCCGGGCTGCGTGGACAACTCCTGGATATCTGTCAATCACTTGGAGCGTTTCAATATTGTGGTGCGTTTACTTACGATACCTTATTTATATCTGCTCCCTCGGGTCCCTACCAAGCTCTGATACCTGTCGAACCTCGATTGTCACGTACTAACGAGACGCTCCTCGAGGGGGAGATCGATCTGTAACTGACGCGATGCAACCCGTCGAGACAGGTTCGAAATGGTTATACTTGCGATAATCACGGAACTACCTCACGAGCGTTTTTTCCTCTCGCAAAATACCCCGCTGGCTTGTTAAATTTCGCGTTTTGCTCTTGTCACAGTGCACCCATAGCTCTCAAACAAGGTCTCACCTCGTCGCAAGTAATCTGATTGACATAACATGACTTGGCTTTGGATAGGTTGTACAGTCATCGGGCGTCTCCTGACTTCTGAAACACATTCTGGAGCCTAAACTTCGTGCTACACGCTGTGAATCACCATTTCATTGCCTAAGGAAAGGTCACCATCTGTGCTATGTAAACCGAAAAAAAAGACTCACGGTAGACTCGTTACCATTTGTCATGAGTAGGCGTCCCTCTGCTCTTGCCTCGGTCACCGGTCTACCCTAGGAATTTAGTTTTGGGTTCGTTGTTCTTCGAAATCGTGGCGTCGGCAGGTACGATCTAGTTGAACACCTATATACATTCCACAAACTTGAATGTTCGCACAATTACTTCCTTGGCGCTAGCTTCCGGCGCTTGATATCGGATTGATTCTCCGTCTCTAGTCTTTAGGTACTCGATAACGAGTGCATATTGTCGATTGATATCCTCATTTTTATATCAGTAGGGTATCCTCAGATGGAGCCAGGTTTACCAAATTTGATAATTGATGGTTGTTACCCAGAGCTTTCGATGCTTCAATACACCATTTATACTATTAAAGACAACAATACAATTCGGCAGCTTTAACAACAATTTACAAATGAGAGTGAGAGTAGAGCAAGATGCTAATGTGTCACTCGGCCCAGGCCCAAGTAACAACTAAAATGTAAGGTAAGGTGCGCGTGAATTAATACATACAGTCATTGTCGAGTGGGTATGATGAAACAAGGTACTGGTGGACAGAGGCAAGCGCAGCAAAAAAACGCGTAGAGGATTAGGAACGAGAGTTGGGATAGAGAGCGTTATCGGATTAGGGCTACCATGCAGCAGGGGAATAAGGTATGTCACAAGCTAAAAACAGCCAGAGAAGAATCATTTATCGTATTTTTTTTTGCAAGTTCCGAGGTATAACGAGGTGAGGACCGGGTAACAAGGTCGTTTCAGACCAGTGCAGCGGATTGTAAATATCCTCTAAATATGGAATCGCGAACTGTAAGATGAATCATCAGTCTTGTCATCGTCGAATGCCATAGGAGCGATAGTACTGACCGTTTCCAATAATGCGTTGGGTAGCTTTTGTGTCCTGATCACGTAAGATGTTGTTAACTTCAAACAGTGTCGAAATTTGATTGATAAAACTTACAACAACGTTTGTGAAGTGGGTATAGAGTACTCGGCGGTTCTCGTTGTTACGTCGATGAACCTGGAGGAAGTGTGCACGGAAGTATTGCACGACAGTTTCATAATCGTTCGGGCGTTCCCCAAAAGACGTGATGCTATTGAGCAAATAGGTTGTTAAAAGGTTACGTTAGTACCGAGAAGACCCACTATTTTCGGACCTTCTGGCCTGCATCTAATTTGGCCTTCAAGAGATCCGTCTTGTCTAAGTAGAAAGAGCCTATCAGGTGCGGGGATTCTTGTCGATCACCCTTGCTTACTAAGGAACAAGACCAAGTGGACGCTCTTGAGCAGCGAATTGGAGCAAATCTGAGTGAACAATTGCAAAGAATCATCAATTCGGTTCGTCCTAGGGTCCTCTTCCAGGTACTGAGTAAAAAAATGCATGTCAGCAATATAGGCAGGAGCCAGCGAGTGCCATGCATGGTCGATGATCCCACCTGATCGAAAGCGCTGACCGGTGCGACAAAAATGATTGCATTGGCGTCATCAAAGTACGGGACCCATGAGTGACGCTGTCCACGCGCGCCACCGACATCGAACAAGTGCCAAGAGACAGATTTGCCATGAATGTTCACGTCGAAAATATGTTCAGCCACCCCCATTGTCTGAATACGCGCATGAAGGATGTCATCTTGAAAAGACAGATCAATATATGCGGGAGGATAGAGCGATAGATCAATATATGCGGGAGGATAGAGCGATATCAACTAACCAGTAGTAGGAATGTAGTCGGGAGCGGCCACTCGTGAAATGTGTCTCAAGAAGCTGCAACCATGCCGTCAGCGAAGTTCATTTTACAACCGCGGAGCTTACAATTCGGACCATTCATCCAATTTTAGTTTCCGTCGTGCAATCAAGCCCTTAACAGTTGGGTGACCCCAAAGTTCCTTAATGTCATCTTTGGCATTAGAGAGCATACGGCCGACGTCCTGAACAAGGACATCCTGGCTAGGGTCATGGTAGGTCTCGCCTCTTTTTTTGTGGTCGACTTCGTAGTTTGGCCTGAGTCTCCCAAGTGCATTCTCGATTGTTCGGGCCTGCCATCCGCTGCGCACATAAACACCTCCTTTACCCGATCCAGAGAAACTGAGGCCACCACTCAGCCGATCCGCAAGGGGAGCATCCGTAGCAACAAGGGAAGTCAGTCTACGCCTCAGATTACCGATTTGCTCCCTGGAAACATTTGTTTGACGAGTTGAGTTGACAGTACTAGCCGGCGAAGCTGAAAGAGCGGATAGTGCAGTAGACGCACTCATGAGTGATACCGAAGGCGAGGATTGTTGCCCGTTGTCATTAGTACGGAGCCTATTAGGCACAACGGAAGAAGAATCCTCAAGTAATTCGTCATCCAGAGTATCGTCCCAAGCCTCGAGAGTCGCAAGAATATGTTTTAAGGAGTGGACAACGTTAAAGTAGATCACAGTTTTCCAGGATACTCGTTCTTGATCAATAGAACTGGGCTTGTACATGAGTTGAAATTGCTTTTGAAGGGTCGATTTGCCGCTCTCTGCTTGGCCAAGGAGGAGCAGCTGGAAAGGTATCAGTATATGCGTCGGAAAAGGACGATAGAAGTAGACCTTGACGTCGCTCTTATTCCGCTTCATCCTCTCGCGTTCTTGTCGAAGCTCCTCGTCAATTTGCTCAGAAACTCGTCTTGCCTCAGCCTCTGCAGCGAGACGCGCACGACGCTGCGCGTCAGTCTCTGTGCTCGAAGGACGCAATACGGTAGCGAGGGGATCATCCTGGCTGTATAGCGACGGCGTACGCATTGTTCAAGAAGATCGTGGTAGGAGCGGAGTGATGGAGACTTCAAATCAATCAGGGCTGCCTCCAGTAATTGGCCGAGTCACACCCACCAACCAACGTCACAATCAAATGGTGCTTGTTCCTCCTCCATCTCGCGCTCCCACGCGTGTACTGACTAATTTTGCAGTCTGTGACACTTCATACCACTCATGGCGAATTGAAGGTAAGGCGTCCGAATAATCTGATTGACAGCAGCTGACATTCGCAGATTGAAATCTTCTGTGAGGCAGTGCCAAAGGCCGCAGAGGTACTACTTGTTTTCCTGGATCCTTTGACTCTTGCTCAGGGTAGTGCAGAACTTTCTCGCACTCTGTGCCTCGAATTACTATGATGGGTGTATATTCCATCGCAACATTAAAGGTTTTATGATCCAAACTGGAGATCCTACCGGCCAGGGCAAAGGTGGACAAAGTATTTGGGGCAAACCTTTCTCAGACGAAATTCGGTCGACTCTGAAAGTAAGTGAGCCTGTCATCACGTCAGGTTGATGCAAACAATTTTTTTTTGGCTTAGTTCAATGCCCGAGGTGTCGTGGCAATGGCGAACTCCGGGCCAGACACTAATAAATCACAATTCTTCATTGCATACTCAAAGCAACCTCATCTCGACGGAAAGTATACAATCTTCGGCAGAGTAATCGATGGTGCCGATTCGACTCTTGATGCTATGGAAAAAGTGCCCGTAACGAATAAGAACCGACCCCTTACGGAGATTAAATTGACACATGTGCGTCACGAATTCCACGTTTTATGTTACACTTACTCCTCCCCTTCCTCAGATAACAATCCATGCGAATCCAATTGCTGATACTATAATTGCTAAACGATGATTTAGGCCTGATCTTCGTCAAGTTGTTTTTTTAGTTTCTCTTGAGAACCAGCGTTGGCCTTTCAAAGACACCCAACGTTGTCGTTGGGCGTACTGCATCGCAACTAGGCCCATCATATTGCAAATCATTGTAAAGTAACAATAGATCAGTATGATCGTGTGTTGCCGTCACGACAGAACTGTAGACGACTACTTCATAAATCATTGATATCCCACTGACCGGAGTCTCCAAACTGTAAGTACTGTTTCCATCAGATGCCTCACCGACAGTGGCGGGAGTAATCACGATCATTCAACATTCATAGAAATACATGTGGCCGTACTAAGGTCACCGCTTGATCAGTCCAGCTAGTTCCTTTTGAAGATCTCTTTGGCGTCGCGCTTTTTCAAGATCGTCGACGCTCCGCAGATCATAGACGATATCACGAGTCTTCCCAAAATAGACCTACCAAACGACATGTATCAGTGGTTGTTTGTTTGCATCAAGTTCGCTCCTCAACGAATGGTGTGCCCTTACCTCCTGCAGCATATTTCGCATCTTGATCTCCATATCTTCTATAATCTTTCCAGTATTTGTGATGTGCGACGTGCTATCTTGTAAGGGGAAATCGTGCTCAGACTGAAATAATGAGATTGATGCTCTTTAGACTGATACGGGCTTACTTGTCGTGTCATACTACCACCCAAGCTCATCTCGCCATCCCGTTTCCACCCTTCTGGGTACTTTGAGTCTTCCTTGATCTCCGACTTCTCTGCTACCGCAGACTCATCTGTTCCTACCTGAGTAACAAGCTGAAGCATGATGGTTGATGTAAGCTTGTAGTGAGCCTGCCGGCCCCGTTCAGCGGTCTCAAAAACGTGTATTGAATCCCATGAGCCGGAGGGTTCATAAGGCGTGGCTGGAGTCATAGCTGTGGACGCACACGAATGAGTTTTAATTGAGTTCAAATCACGGTTTCAACAATACGCACTCTTCTTCAACAGAACGACCCCGGCAAAACCGCCATCTTCAAGATCCCACAAGTAAACGGACGATACTCCCCCTTCATAATACCTGTCAAATGGCAAGATAAGCTTCTTCCCAACAACCAAACAAAAGAAAGACGCATACATTTCCCTATAGGTGTCAAATGCTTCGTTCGCTGCGATCTCTAGTTTACGGAGTTTCAAAGTTGGTACAGTCCCGTCTTCAAGCGGAGGATCATATTCATTTGACCAGGGGGACCTAAAATGCATAGCGGTGAGGTCATTTCTCGAAGTCGGCTACAGAGCGCGCACCTATAGCTGTCTCCATCACGATTGTAGTCACATGCGAGATAGTCTCGTCCAGTCGCGCGATCCGTCTTTACTTGAAGAGGCTGATCAACACTGCCCAAGAGATCGTCGGCGTAATCTGGAGCGATCCTAATGAGCGCAGACACGTTCTCCTCGGTTCTAGTTGGAGGTAACCGCCTCATAAGGTCAAGCATAGAGTCTACAACATCTGCCATGGCTGTCACTAGTCACTTTAAGCCTTTATTCCGAGAAGGACTGCGATCGTGCTAGCTGGGTTTGTTTACAAAGTCTCGACCGCGTTCCGAATCCGATGATGCTACGACATGAACAAACAACAACTTTCTTTTTGTCCAAAGTAGATGAGTTTTCAGCCGACCCTGCCATTTTAATGCATTATTCTCTGTAATGACAATCAAATGGTAATGCAAGATTGTAATATGAATTGGATACCATATGAGAGTAATGTATCACAGGTAATGCGTGAGTGTTACAGAGAATAATGCATTACTTGTCAGTAACAGGTGAAAGTTTTTTTGCCTTCCATGAATATCAGTACAAAACGAGACTTGACTACTGCATCATATCATAAGCCGCGAATAAAACTGTATGCAAGGTCATCATTTCGTTTCCAAATTCCAATTTTAAAATCGTCGATCTCTCTTCTTGTTCGTCGCCAACCACAATGTAACATGGACTCGACGGTATATCTCAAGTGCTGAGTTGATCCCATCGTGATCGTATTTACGAGGGACATATCCAAAAAGAACAATGCATATTACCCAAACCAAGCGCCTTTAAAACCGTGACTTCTCGCATCGCCGTTGGCCGAGTTACTGTAACTCTATCGTCGTCTGCATACGCGTACGCATGCCGAGTGCGATGAGTTACAAGGACGGAGACCTATGAAACTCCATGAGAGTCAGATAGGATGCGTAGGTGGGAAAACCTACATCGCACTGCAGAGCCATTGCGAATGTTGAGCTTGCTTGATAATGCATCGTCCACCGATATATTCATATCCTGCTGATGAAAGGACGGGATCGGAGCTATCGGAAAGCTTATTGAACGTTTCACGGAACGATTGCGCCACACTGTCGAAAGACATAAGCGCTGATGTCTTGAACCCTATGGATCAAGGAACTCACTGTTCGGCTATCGCGATGATTAGTATTGCACGACATCGTGACCATTCAGCAATTGCGGACTGCCATGAGGTATCCTATCGGAGCGAGTGGAATTACGTTTGATGCCATGGGAAAGTCGCCAACTTGCTTGATGAACGATGCAAACTCACGTGAACTTGCGGTTCAGGGGCCTCCCGTCCCATATGGACAACAGGTCCTTAGTCCTTTCACCTTCGCGAGGCCTAGGGTGACTTGAGTGAAATAACCAATCGAGATTGAATATTTATGTACTCGACTTCGCATAGTTCCCAAACTGACTAGATCGATACTCTTTTCGTGAGCCAGATCATTTCAAAGCGTCGGTACCAGCTTGTCTATTTGTCAGTATTTCGTGTCGATAAAGGCCCAGATCATCCACCACCTTCTGAAAGTCTCAGGGGAACGGTACATTGGCATACACTTCGATGCTGCTTGAGGTGCCATCACTCACGCCACTAACCATGCCACGCACATGGAGACATCATTATGGCAACTTGCTGTCGTCTTTGTGAATTCGTGTATTCCACATCCATAACTGCCCCGTCTTTGTATGTAAGTCTGAGTGTCTCTTCAAAACTGTATATAAGATAGAGCGAGGTGCATATGCAGAAAACAAGAATAACCAAGAAGCTTGGCAGACGAGCAAAAGGAGCGTTGGATGCCATTGAAGAAGCCCCACATACGTCAAACTCACAGGTCAAACATGATACATTCATAGGATTTGTGCGGCGAAATTAGGGCAATATATATCACAGGATTCACGGAGATAGAGGCATTCCTGCATGCATGCAAGATATGGTCAAGTTTCATCGGATCATTCGTCGTCGTCATCGTCTTCATCCTCTGCTTCCTCGAGCCACTTCAACACCCATTGAATAAGCTGTCCATCTAACAAAGCTTTGACACTCACTTTTAAAAAGGGCTCGCTGGCTTTGCGAACCTTCTTGCTGGTTTCTTTGTCAACATACTTCTTGCTGACGTGAGTACCCCATTGAACGACGACTTCCTCATCAAGAATGTCTATCTGATAGAGGGCCATCAAAATTTTGGGAACCACGGGTACGAGGTCCTGATGCAGTATTCCAATGAAACGCTCGAGCCCACCCAGAAGGGCCTTCTGGTGCTTCTCAGTCGTCACCATCTAAGATGCCAAGAAAATGAGGTGAGAGCAGAAGTCAAAATGAATATTGATACACACTTTAACAAGAAGAGGTCCATACTTGCTAATTTCATCAGTGATGGCCTCGGTGAACAAGGCCTGAACAAGGACTAGAACGGTCCTGTGCTTCTTCTCAATACCCAGCTCCTCCGCTTTCTTGTAGATTGAAACAGAGAATGCTTTCGCGTCTTCTTGACCGTCTCTGATATCTTCAACCCATTTTCCCAGGATAGCATATGGGCTGTTGGCATCGTCATCGCTACCTTCATCATCGCCACCCAAAGCGACCGAACCCATGACTCCTTCAAGGGCCTTGACGCGTTGCTTGACAGCCTCAGGCGACGTATCTGCAGACCAATCCTCGTTGACTAGGGCTGCGTCGTCATTCAATTCTGCAGCCTCAGCCTTGATCTTCTTCGTCAGCTCGTCGTCACTTTCAGCGCCGTTTCCATTCTGGCCATCGTCATCGTCATTCCCGCCGCCGCCACCGCCAACGCCACCAGCAGCATCACCCGTATTCTTGTTCTTTCCCCTTTTGATCTTAACAGGAGGATTTTTCAAGATGAACGTGGTGAGCTTGTGTCGCATGTCAATGTCGGTCCGTTCTCCACAGGCCTTGCAATCGCGGATGATGTTTTCATTCCTGCCGTTCTTAAGAATAACAAGTTCAGTCTCTGGGTTCTTGCACGACCTGCAAAGAACAAATTTGTCGATGAAGCCGTCGAGTAGTTCACGAAGACGTTCCGCATTGTGAGCGCCGTTGACGATATAGCGATCATTTTTTTCATCGAAGGATGTCTGAGCTCCGAGTTCGCAACCGAAAAACTTGGTGGTATATGTCGGAGGGCGACTGAGGGCCCTGGCGACATCGGACATGTTGGGAATGACAGTCTTGATGCCATTTCCTTTGCCTTCAATCTTTGTCAAGAGGATAGGCATGCTATTGGAGATACTGAGCCATAGAGAGTCATGGACGAACATTGCGTAAACGTACCGGTAGCGGTAAAATTTATCATCGACATCGCGACGAATGTTTACGACTCCAGAAGCCATGCTGGGCAAATTTTTTTTTCAACGCTTGGACAGAAGAAAGGTTGAGAATTGATTGGTGTAGATTGACTGTAACAGTGACTCACAAAACTAACAGGTGAATAGAACGGTATTTTGTGCTTTGGTATAGCAATTGGAGGTCGAAGCATGAATCCTCTGCCTGGACAGAAGATACAGTATGTATTATTTGGGGAGTGGGTAGGCGAAATTGTGGAAGGTGCTCCGCAAGACTCGATAATGGGTTCGGTGTCGGGCGAGATGTGGTGGTTTGCTTACAACTTTCGGCACACGTTTTGCATGGCAAAGTTTCTATCGGCTAAGTCCGGTATTTACACGTGACTGTTACGTCACCAGCAATTTTTGCCTCAGAGTGAGACATTCAAGTGTGCTCTTAACGGAAGGATGAGGCAGTCCTCAATCCTATCAATTTCCGGGACGAAGGTATGGCACTGTGCTGAACCCTTATCTAACTTCTGTAAGGTACGTATATAATTCATGAGTCGGATGAGGACGCCAAATGTCGGGTTACAGTCGCTTGCGCGTTGAGGTGGTGGATGGTGTGC
The DNA here is from genome assembly GCA_017657295.1 of Termitomyces sp. DKA64. NCBI lineage: Eukaryota > Fungi > Basidiomycota > Agaricomycetes > Agaricales > Lyophyllaceae > Termitomyces > Termitomyces sp. DKA64. The sequence continues at coordinate 43,070 of JAGGAV010015556.1, read as the reverse complement.
AACAGCAGAAACTCCAAGTCCAGTATGCAACCATACTCGTTAAGTCTGGTTGCTAATGCGAACACTCCAAGTCCTGCATACGCAGATCGAATGGTCAAGAAAAGTGCCGGAAATTATCAATTCAAAATGGTTAAAAAACTGAAAATATATGAAAATATATGGGTACTATATCTCACAACGTCCTCGCTCAATAATTGTAATACCACATCATCGTGAGCTAGGTCAAGAAAACGAAAGAAGTAAGATATTAAGAGCAAGCATCAAGAAGTAAGATATTAAGAGCAAGCATCTACTTCTTCTTTTTCTTCTTCTTATTACCTTTCTTTGCCCCTCCTTCACCACTGCCTGCCTTTTGCGTTTCTTCCTCTTTTTCTTCCTTTTTCTCTTCGTTCTCTTCTGCATCTGGGGTGACAGGGTCAGGTTCGGCTGTTGCGTCTGCGGTCGGATCCGACTCCGCAGGTTTTGGTGACAGCTGAGGTGTGGGCTGTTTGGCTTCTGCGGGCTGCGGCGCGTCATTTTTCAGTTCCGATTCGTTAGGTTTGGGACTTGGGACCTTCGCCGTCTCTATTTCCACAGCCGTAGTAGACTCTGTTTGGAGGCCCGTGCCAGAAGGCTCCGGCGTAGGGACCTTGTCGTCTGTCGCGGCCGTAGGAATCTCAGACTTGATGGTGTCTGCAGGAGCAGCGTCAGCCGCCGGCTTAGATTCGTGAGACTCCTGAGGCTCCTCTTTGGGTCCCTCCTTAGTTTCTTCATTGGACTCTTCCTTTACTTCTTCCTTCTCCTTCTCTATAGGAGTTAAAGGTTTCGCGCCCCACGGTGAACTGGGGACGTTCGTAGTAGTGGGTGTGTTGAGCTTGCTACCCCGAGCGGACTTGACAGACGGAGATTTGGCAGCGGAGCCAAAGGAAGAACCCCAGGCGGGGGCTGTAGATATCGGAGTCGTCGCGCCACTTATACCCCATCCATTCTTTTTGGAGGCCGAAGCACCCCACCCAAGGCCTGCTGACTTGAAAGAGTCTGCAGATGGAGTCTTCGGCACTGCACCCCAACCTGACACAGGCTGAGTCTCGGGAGTGGCAGCGGCCGCAGTCGTTGTCGAGATCTCTTCAGCCTTGGTAGCCTCAGCCATCGGTGTTTGGGGGCGCGACTTGGGCGTTTTCGGTTTATCGAATGTACCCCAGGTGTCAGAGGTTGATGATGCCCATGCATTAGAACCAAAGAGTGAAGAAGCGGAACCATGAACATCGTCAGATATAGCAAGAGGTACGGATTCTGGTGTTTTCGTCGTAAGCGTGACCTCAGGGAGACCGATGGGCGTAAGACTATTTGATGATGGCTTGTCGGCAGTGGCAGCAGGTTCCTCGACTGCAGATAGCGGGGCAGGCTCGTCTTTAGTCTCGCCAGTAGCTTCTGACACAGTGGCACCTTCAACAACCGGAGTTGGCGGAGGGGAGGCGGCTTGAACTGGCAAAGAATCAACACTTTGAGCCGCTGGAGTTGTAGTTGCTGATGTACTCTTCTTCTTGGCCTTTTTCGCCGTTTTACCAGTCAAGGCAGGGGATGGTGTTGAAGGAGCAGTGGGTGCAGCTACCTCCGCGACGACCGCTTCCGATACTGCGGGTGGGGAAGCGCTTGTACCCATTACGGGAGATGTCTTGGATTCAGCGGGGTTGTTAGGCAACTCAGCGGCCTTTCCCTTCGCAGAGGGCACGGTGGAACCCCAGCCAAAGCTAGAGCGCTTGGATTCAGCAACGATAGGAGCCTCTTCTACTTTAGGCGTTCCTTCCAACTTGTCCTTCGCTGGGGGCATGGAACCCCACAAACTGGTAGAAGCCGGGTCCGACGCGCTCACAAGATCCGTCGTCCCCGGTGAAGACGATAAAACCTCCGTGATTTGGGGCGTCTTAGGAGTAGGTATGGGTTCCACGGCTGGTATCACAGTTTCCTCGACCTTGGGTGTTCCCACTGGAGTCTTGGCTGGAAGAGTAGGCTCAATGACAGGCGGCAATGTCTCCTCGATCTTGGGAGATGTCGTCGGGGTCTTTTTCTTCCCTTTACCCTTCTTGTCTCGTGGGCTCGTTGTCTCGACCGCCTCAGGTTCCAGACTACGCGACAGGTCTGGCGGGGCAGCAGAACCGGAAGATCCCAAAGGACTTGGTGCCAGAGATGGTGTGCGCTCACGTGGGACTGCTGGTTCTGAAGGCTTCTCGGCTTCGACACTGAGCGAAAGGTCCCGAGATAAGTCCACAGCTGCGGTATGCAGAGGCGAAACGTGTCCCTTTGACGATGAAGGAGTGCGATGTATTGAAGCAATGTCTGTCGAAGATTGCGCCGGGGGAGGAGGTTCGAACCCTCTAATTTCGCTACCTGCTGGATGGTAGAACGGTTCGATGGGGGTACGAGCTCGGGATGCAGGCTCTGAACGGAATCGATCGTTACGCGGAGAGGTATTATTAACGTCATCCTCAGGATAGGCGTCAGGTTCCTCTTCTTCAGCGCGGTGTCCACGTTCATTGTAAATGATTGATGCTGGTCCACTACGCATGAGATTTAGCAACGCAGATGGGATATCATTCAGTCAGAAGACTTACTATTTCGTTTTGCCCTGATAAATACAAGAACATCATTCATGGTTCAGGCCAGAGTAAAAAGATTCTTACATCATCAACCCATTTAATGCGAGCCTTGAATTCGGTCAAGCCAAAGTGTATTTCGACAGAGAACACTATAGTCCAGTACGTCTTTCCGTTTGTTCCAGCTTTCGGTTCTGCGCTGCCACTGAGAGGTGACAGATCTGCACGAACAACACATAGAGTGGAGAAATCATCTAGATTGGAGTTGAGCCTGTAAGAGAGTGAGATCGAATTGCCTTCCTCACCACCCTGCCTGTCAATCCACTTTGGAATTACATTTCCCCCTCTATAACACCAGATCTCAACCTCAAATACGGACAGCATGGAAAGACTCGTGAGTTCGGTGCAATATTTTCTCGTGAAGACCGTTGATTCTTTGACTTTAACGCTCTGAGAGACGTGCTCAGAAACTGAGGCACAAAAAGATAATGAAAGTACGCACCCGGTTTAATATGCAGTCGAATGCATCTGGCAAAAGCTTAGGGCCTGATGGTAGCTCGCAAAGTCTTTCCCTTCGTGCAACATGGTCGGGATTTGATGGATCCAACTCTCTGAGAAACTCGACGCCATACATAAATTTGGACATGCGAGCGGAAACATGGTGGTCACAATAGAAGCCAACTGCGCCATCTGCAACTGCCTTAGATCTAAAGGTGCCGATCAGACACAAAATCAACAGTACCACCAATATACATACGTTTGAGTGTCAGGCCGGCTGACTGTGACGTTGAACGGTGCTAGCCGCTCCTGTAGTTGGCTTGAGAGGGCATAAGATAGCGGTAGACTACAATAGATCGGAACAGCTTACCTGAATAACCACGGTGATGCGGCGTATCCCCCAACAAGAAAGACGGACTAGAGAACATGCTGTCAGCTTCGGATGACAAAAATAAATGGATGACTCACCCTGATAATGCCGCTCGATGCCTCTATTTGCTTCTTGATAGCATTTACAGCAGCTGTAATTGAGTATCAAGATCACTGACAAATAACGTATACCTATAACTTCACACCCACCATCGACAGAAGGTTCGAAGAGGTTCGCAACTACAGGAAGAGATGTGAATATATCGGTATTAAAGACGTGAGAGTATCTACAAACCCTCGTTGCTAAAGAAACCAAAGATGAGTTTAGATCGTTGAGTTTCACAAAAGACTTACCCAGTCAGCTTCAATTGCCCTCCTCGGATACCGACTGCCAGATCTTTATCAAGCGGCGATCCAAAAGGTATGAATTGCAGGTCCTTGCGGTCACGGAAAAGTCGTTTAGTAGTTTCGTCAAATTTTTGGGCAATATGGTCTAGGGCTGCAGGCGTCCCGTATTTGGAATCCCTGAGTTTCTCTGGAAAAATAGCGTTAAATAGATTTATGTTTGATAGGAAATCAGTACCCTCTAAAAATTCTCTAGCTCGTCGACTAACAAATACAGATCCAGCAAAGATACCTATTAAAGTATAAGCCCGAGCCTTTTGAGTCGCATTTGAGATACTTACAATCCGGAGGAGCAATCTCCTCCATTACAAGCGGGGCCGTCCCGCGAATAGCGTACGCACTAATATCAAGTGTGCCTCCACCTGCATCAGCTATGAGGAAACCATGTTTTGAGGGGTTCTATAAGCAATTAAACAAAGGTCTTGGAAACATTGATCAGAACCCGTACTGATAGGACGTCGTCCGCCAGGCCGTTCAGGACACAAGCATGAAGACTGGCTTCACCCTCCGTCACAAATCTTATCCTCGCCTTTCCTTCATTCGTGTCAGGTATCAAACCGCCATACACGGCACTTCTCCGCATCTTGCTTTGTTGGGGACCTTCCCAACCATTAGGGTGCGAGAGAACAAATTGAATACTATTTTCAACAGTATTCCAAAGCTGAGCGCCATTACCGTGCGTATCCGTGATAAAATCGCGGGTACATCGATATAGATATGCCAAAAAATCGCCAAATACATGTACAGCGGTCTTCTTCCGGGGAAGAGGGCCCAAACGCATCCCATTCATGTTCAGCTGCATCGTACGCGGTCGTAATCGTAATTTGAATCTAATGGTTTTAGTTCAACGGGAGTGCGACACTGAGTAGGTGGTCTCGTACAGGTCGGTCTTGATCCAGCCCTCGTCTTCCGCCTGGGCAAGTACAGAGGATGAGTCTGCCTCCGCACCAGCAGCCATGATCCTTCCAAGTTTATCATAATATATGATAGAAGGGATCTTTGAGTTGCCGGCAACATGCTCTTGCCCAGGAAATCTGCAATAAAGGTTTGAATGGACAAAACGCTTCTTGGTCTGGATAAGACCGACCGAGTGACTCCATGGATCTTTGGGATTTCGCCTGGTTCAAGTATTGCGTAGGATACCTAGTGAAATAAAATAATCAGTGGTTTAAACGACGTAACATGACCCAGCTTACACCGCTGAAAGTGGTGCCAACATCGATCGCAATGACGAGTGACCGTGTAAGCCCACTGTAGGGTTTGCGGTTCTCGGTTGCGGACTTCATGTTGACCATCCACAAGGGCTATGGTGGCGGCCAAAGCCACAGGCCACAGACGCTTAATAAGTAGGTAAAGAAAAAAGTGGACCGGTGCTTGATTGGTACGCGACCATTCATGACCAGAGTATTTTTGGCTACCACGCTGGCAACGTGCCCTCCGCGTGTTGACCTCTTTATTTTTTCTGTCTCCACTTTCGCAGCCAGTGCTCCACCCCTGTGTGCCAGCGTGCCGCAGCTGCCACGCAGCCAGGTGCTCCACCACCACTCCTACGTCCATCTTCGGCTTTCTCGGCTTTTCTGGTGGGCCACGTTCTCGAGACGCCACGTCATTTGACCGATCTTTATCAAATAACAATTGAAATACCACACGACTTGTCGCTCTAAAGAGGCACCCAATCGGCGCGATTATCGCGGTGTTTGGTCTTGTCGTTCCTCGACATGCTCTCCGTCGCTAACTTGAGCATCAGAAATCTATACGACAACGCGACAGAGTTCATTTTGTCCCATAGCCCTACTTGGTCTTCTATCGCTCAACCTTCCGAATCTTCTGCCTCGAGTTCACCCTCTTTCACAAGATCTGACGTTCCTGAGTCCAGATTCCGAGAGTGTGCTCCGTTGCATGAAAGGTTGGATGCCGCGTGTCATTCACCGACAAGCTCACTATCAGGTCTGACTCCCTTCTCCATGCGGCGTGAATTCGACGGTACCAAACGCGAGCTGGTAAAGTCTCAAGCGGAGGTTGCTAGGCTAGAGGAACGGTGTCAAATGTTGGAGAAGACGTTGAAAGAGACGAGGGAGATGTTGAGAGCCAGGGACACTGAACTAGAAAAAACAAGGCAGGAGAGAGAAAAGGACCGTATGGTCGCTGAACGACGGCGTAGCGATCTTGGACCTCTGACCAACACTTCTTCGCCACACAGAGACCTAGTAAGGCACAGTTCGCTGGACATGCGAAGAACAGCGAGTCCGCTAAGAAATGGGAGATCTTCACCGGCAGAACAAGATCGGGCGCTTATGCTTGCGGGTTCGGAAGAAGAACGCGCACGAATACGCAGTACTGAATTATATATGACCAGGTCGGATAGCTGGTCTGGAGCACAAGTCCTCCAGGCTGTTCACGATATCAACTCCGAGATTCTGCAATTTGCAGCTTCTGCGACAGAACTCTGCAGTTTCGTCAAGGATTCTCGCTCTTCTTCAGCGAGGTCTGTCCAAGCCATGCACGATACTTCGTCCCGCCTTGGTCCCAACCTTGCCCGTATACTTTCCAATAGGGATCATTCGCAAGATCCTATTCTGGTCCAGCTTGCATTACAGGGATGCGTGGCCACATGTATCACCCGCGCCTTGTCTTCCTTCTGCATGGGTTTGCCTTCAAAATCCGATACAGTCGTTTCTCAAATTTATTCTCATATAGCTATGGCAGGCATGTTCGCGTATTTTCCCCCAATAATCATCACTGACCATCCACTGCAGAGGCTCAGCCAATGGCGTCGAAATGGCGAGCACTTACACATCGACACATGCACACCATACACCCCCACATGACCGAGTCTTCAATTAATGACCTATCTGACACTATATTCCGATGGTCATCGGACATTTTCACCGTCGCTGGCTGTCTCAGCTACGAAAACGGGGCAACATCATCCAAAGATGGTCTTAGACTCAGTTTCGGCGACCAAGTACGACGCATAGCTAAATCTGTGACACGACTGGCGCGAGTGACCAGAGAGGAAATACTGTCCACCTGCTTTGACGTGATTTCTGTCAATCCCAATGCATCATTTGATTCCAATAAAATGTCTGATGCTTTTGGTGATTACGTTGCTTCGCGCGGTGCCATTATTGCTACCACAGAGCTAGGGCTACGATGTACTACACGTTTACGAGGAAATGAGTCCTCGGAGGCTCATGATGACGTGACCCTTGAGCAAAGGACCATTCTGCAGCCCAAGGTTATTTTGGAGTCGGTTCTCGACGTACTTGAACCTCGATAACTACCGCATACCCTTGGCTCCCGCGGACTCCAGATATCCCAAAGTAACATAGATTCTTAACATTTGCATCTTTCAATGCCAGAATTGCTGTCTGATTAGGTTAGACATATTGTTTTCATAAACTAAACTTTACACATCCGTGTAGACTGACCTTTCGGAGCGTCGTCCCAAGGGTATCAACATAATCATCCGAGTTCACCGCAATCGCCCTAATGCATGATTGCGCGCTAATTGAACGGAGTGTCAATTTGATTCAATTACTGACTGAAGAGGGAACCTGAAATGATGTAGAAATTTGCTGAAAGTGGGTGGAACCGCCCACGTATGTACTATCAAGCAGGCAGCTTGGAGCATAAGTGAAGGACTTCATTCAGGAACGGTGACGTTGGCTGCCGTCTTGCACTGGGGTGGAAGCTTATGTAACTATGCTGTAATCGTTTTAATTATGCATGTTCATTTTGGGGTGACATAAGTATAAAGAGGACCCCCTTGAATGATTTCCGTCCCTTGTCCTCAACAGTGACTGCAGATAGACTTTTGCAACGCTTGAGGCCTTGAGAGCGCATTCTTGTCGACCGAGGTCCTACGCCGTGTCAACGTCTAGACGTCCCGTCAGCGCTTAAGCGTCAGCGGAATAAATTTGGACATCCCCAGGTTCAATTTCGTTTCTGACCCCACCAACACCACATTTGTTAAATGGCTCCTGCCTTGAATCATCCCTCTGGAGTGACGTTCGTTGAAGAACGACCAACCAACGTTGACGCTGCCACTTACTACGCAGGAGGTGACTCATATACTCGTTCTCGGACTTACAGCACCGTATGTCTTTTTTTTTGTTCTTTTCCTTGGCTAACTTTTCTTCTAGTCTCACATTCATGGCTATAGGCCAAAGAAAGCCCCCGCCTTCGAGGAAGATTGGCATCTCCGGCCTCGTCGTTTATCTCACGATGAGAAGAGTGTTACTGGTCCAAGGCGCTTTTTAATCGACGTTGAGGAAACTATTCGTGTTGTTCTCGAGCAAGAGGACACCGATGGCGACTTTCAGATCAGTGTCACTGACGCTGGCCCGAAGATGATGGCGTTGGGTACGGCTACAAGTAACGGTTTCAAAACATTTGACATCCGGGTATGTACACCCCCACACCCAGCTCCCACTCTGACCATTGGTTGCTCAGGGTACATATATGCTGTCCAATTTGCTTCAAGAGCTGGCGTTGGCTCGCGATCATAACAGAAAGCGGATTGTTCTCGATGAAGCACGTTTGACAGAAAACCCGGTAGATCGCTTGTCACGTATGATCAAGCATTCTTTCTGGCACTCTCTTACGCGCCGCATCGATGGTGATGGGCTTGAGATCATTACCGCCGACCCGAAGAACCGCACTGGCCGGGTGAATCCCCGTATCTATGTTCCTCATGGCGAGCCCGCCATGGCTGAGTACTATAGAAAGGTTGCGAAGGACAAGCCTCACATTAATTTAGATGTCCAGGTCCTCCCTGAAAAACCTAATGACCCCGCCTTTGTTAAGAGCTTGAACTCTAAGCCTGGTATTTTGGCTCTGGCAATGAATGAAATTGACGATGGTAGAGGAGGCAAGACGCTCAAAGGTATTCCATTTATTGTTCCTGGAGCACGTTTCAATGAGGTTCGTTGTGATATTGTTTGCTAACAGTCAAATTTAACTCATTGGCCTGCCTTTGCTTCTAGCTGTACAATTGGGATTCGTACTTCATCGCACTCGGTCTTCTCGTAGATGGACAGGTGACTATGGCAAAGGGCATGGTCGATCATTTCATTTTCGAGATCAAGCATTACGGCAAAATTCTGAACGGAAGCCGCAGTTACTATCTCTGTCGCACCCAGCCTCCTTTCCTTACCGACATGGCTCTTCAGATCTACAACCAGCTCGACCGCTCGGATATAGAAGCCAACCGTCGGTGGCTCAAGCGCGCTATTCAAGCTGCTATCAAGGAGTACCATACCGTCTGGGTCGCAGAGCCACGCGTCGATCCTAAGACTGGTCTCTCCCGGTATCGCCCTGATGGCCTTGGTATTCCTCCAGAAACTGAGGCTACTCATTTCACTCAAATTCTTGAACCTTTTGCCCGCAAGCACGGAATATCCGTTCTTGAATTTAGCGAAAAATATAACGACGGCATCATCAAGGAGCCCGAGCTCGATGAATACTTCCTCCATGACCGTGCTGTGCGCGAGTCAGGCCATGATACCACATACCGGTTCGAAAAACGCTGTGCCAATCTCGGTACGATCGACTTGCAATCCTTGCTGTACAAGTATGAAGTCGACATTGGCACTGCCATCCGGGAGGTCTTTGACGACGAGCTGGAATTGGAGGAGGAGTTTGATCTGGCACCATTTCCCCCCTCCATTGAAGCCTATGCGAATCCCCACAGAGAAAGCTCGAGGAGCCGAGTTCAGATGAGTGATGAATGGTTCGATCGGGCCGATTTCAGGAAGAGGATCATTGACAAGTATCTTTGGAATGAACAAAAGAATCTGTTCTTCGATTATGATACTGTAAAGGAGAAACAGATCCTATACGAGAGTGTTACCTCGTTTTGGCCGCTTTGGGCCGGATGCGCGAGCGAAGAGCAGTGCTGGAAGCTTGTGTATGTTCCTGTCTATCTATGTGTATGGCGGTACCTGATTAAGAATTATATAGGACTCAGTCTCTGAGAAAGTTTGAGGTACTCGGCGGAGTTGTTTCTGGAACGGAAGAATCTCGCGGCAAAATCTCTTTGGAGCGCCCAAATCGTCAATGGGATTATCCGTAAGTATTGTTTCTCCCCTTCAGGTAGGTAGCGTCTGATCACTTTCAATAGCTATGCATGGTGTGGATTTGGTACAGTCTTCTGCCGCGAAGATCATTGACTGACTTTTTATGGCAGGCCACCTCATCAGATTATGATTTGGGTCGGACTCGAGCGTTACGGTTACCTGGAAGAAGCGCAGCGCCTCGCGTACAGATTCCTCTACATGTGGGCTAATCATTCTTATCGTGAGAAAATCTCTGAGAATGTTTCAGGATGACAACGGCATTCGTGGATTTCAATGGTGTCGTGCCCGAGAAGGTATACAATTTCCTGGTATCATATGCATCGCTGACACTGACTTCTTCCGCAGTTTGATGCTGTCAAGCTCTCACACCTGGTAGACGCAGAATATGGTAATCAAGGAATTGATTTCAAGATGGTTCCTCGCGAAGGTTTTGGGTGGATGAACTGTATGTGAATCGTGTACTCCCTACGAGTTTTCTCATGACCATGACTTCTTGCTAGCTGCTTACCAGGTTGGGCTGACATTCATGACTTCCCATATGAGGCGTGCTTTGGCCGCATGCACCAGCCCCGAAGTCTTCTTTGGCTCGGCTGCGCAGCCACCCATGCTTAACGCTAATGTATCTGCTGTCGACCCCCTAGGCCTCGCAATGGAGAGCCTCAGTGTTTCTACGTGAGCATGTAGAACACATATAGCCAGGCCCATGGACTCTCTTGGCTGTTCGGGCTTTGACATTTGATTCTTTAAACAGTCTTATAGAGTTTACGTTCTAGAGATATCTCCAGTACATTAGTGTGTAGTATATGCATTGGCTTCTTGTAATATACGTTGTTTGCACGGCTTCTACTTTTCTCTTGAATTCAACCGATTGATGACGTATAATCATATGTTCGCGTGGTCGAACTTCGCCTATCCGCTTCCTGTCAACAACGCACTATTGGTTATGGCCTCATGCTCCTACCTACTCTGACGAGCTTTCTCGTCTTCCTGTCGAGCCTCTTCACCGATAGAAGGCTTGATGAAGATAGAGTCAACGATGCCCCTCGATCTCTTCAGTTTCAATTGCGACACCTCCATGCTGTCTCTCGGTCTGCGCATGTTGTATTTTCTGATGTTCAACCACAAACTCTAGATAGCCAAATTAATGAATCAAATTCGGATTCGTATATAATACAGTCGCGCAAGATAACTTCATTTCGGTCGCCATCTGTTCAGGAGTTTTCCGACGTATACACGCGTTCGTTGCATTTCGGCCAAGGCCACTTACGATTACAATGGAATGAAGACGAAATCATTGGACCAGATGTGGAGAGCCGTGAAACGCTCCTGGAACTTGCAAAGATGACCAACAACGCCTATCTTTCCAACGACGATCCCGATTGGTATGACCTCGGGGACAGTTGGAACAGTGTAAGTTACCCTTGCTCTTTATCCCGGGTTCATCACCGAACGCACTTATCTCAGAGCCACCCCTTTGGCTGGGAACCAGACGCCGATGGCTTTCGGGGACATATCTTTGCAACTCCCGACAACGACACTGTGGTCTTATCTATCAAAGGGACCTCTGCTGGTGTATTTGGTGGTGGTGGCCCCACCTCTAAGAAGGACAAGCTTAATGATAACCTTCTGTTCAGCTGCTGCTGCGCACGCATAGATTGGACTTGGACTACGGTTTGTGGATGCTATCGTGGGGGATGGAAGTGTGACATGGAATGCCTAGACAAAGCTTTAATAGAAGAGAGTCTATTTTATCCTATTGGGACGGTAAGTGGGGTATGGATAAAAATCTCAACAGACCTTTGAAATCTGCCGACAGAATCTATACAACAACCTGACATATATGTAGTGAGTCGGTCATTTCCTACGAAGTTTTCGTCGTATGTGTTACCTTCTTTTCTAGCCCGAATTCGAACATCTGGGTCATCGGGCACTCCTTGGGTGGAGCTCTCGCCAGCCTCCTCGGTGCGACCTTTGGTGCTCCGGTAGTCGCTTTCGAATCACCCGGAGAACGGATGGCCGCACGTCGTCTGCATCTACCTGCTCCCGTGAGCACTGCATATCTACTATCATCTCTATCCGCTACTTATGTTCTGCCATTCAGCCCTCCACGCTCCATATTACACATATTTATCATTCTGCCGATCCTATAGCTATGGGAACTTGTAATGGGGTGTTATCTTCCTGTGCGCTCGCCGGATATGCGATGGAATCAAGGTCTCTAGTTTATCTGTTACCTATCCAAGCCAAGCCTTATTCGCCATTTTTGCTTATAGGTGCCATCTTGGTAAAACGATCTTCTACGACACAGTGTCAAATCTGTCTTGGGCAGTAGACATTCGCACCCATGGGATTGCCAACGTTATCGAGAAATTACTTTCTCAACCTTGGGCACCAAGTGTGGAGATGGGCAGAGAGGTTCCAGAGCCAAGGACAGAGGATGATTGCGTGGTAAGATCTGAACTCAGCAAAGGAAAGTTAAAAGCATCTTAACAATCTGTCTCGCCAGGATTGCTATAGCTGGGAGTTTGGTGACTTTCCAACCTCAAGCTTACGATTAGATAGACAAGGACTTTTTGGTCCTGACGGAGGTTGTGGTTGACAGAATAAGTTAAAACACCTTTATGTCTGATACACGATGTACGTTTAGTAGATTTAAGCTTGATACCTTTCTGATAACATGTGGTCAGCATTATGCTCAATGCCACGAGGGATGATCATATATATGTAAATATGGGACAAATAAACGCGTCGCGTCCTTGATCACATCCCTCTATCTCTTTGCATTAGGTCTATCTTGTAACTGCTTCCTTGTCTTACATTGTACCCGCACAGCCATGATCATACCGATCAATGTGGCGTCTTCGTCTTCCAACCCGAAGCTTCCCCCAGGTCTCGCAAAAATCTCGCATGACGAGATCGTGCTGATCGAGCTCCAAGGTGCTCTCGAAGTGGAGTCCAATCACCCCAATGAGCGGGACGGGAAGCTAGTTGGTAAACTCAAGGTTGACGTGGCCACTGTAAGCTCCTCTCCCCGTGAGGCTTCCCAATTTGAATGATTTCTGACGTATGCTCTTGGTCTGCTGCCTTCGAATAACCTGTTAAGAATAAATTCACCTTGCTCATTGGACACCACCTTTTGGAAGGAAAGATTAGTAATATCGCTAAGCCACTTGCGGTTCTTCTCCGATCTAGGATCGCGTCCAATGCAATCCTTTCTAGTAACGGGGCGATCGGACAAGATGAGAAAGAAGAGGATGTAGAAATGCTGATTCACAATGATCAGGAGGCTCGGCAAACGATCCTCGCAAACGATGTGGAGTGGGACATGATAGCTCTGGTTAAACGGAAGATCGTCTTCTCAAAACGTCCCATGCCTGTGGTAAACCCAAGTGCACGCACTACATAAATCCTAGGACCAACCCATTAACTTTGTCGCAAAGACTCTTACTTGCAAGGGGGCTTACGACATTTTTCATATAATTTATTTGCGTACTTGTACAAAATACACGACGAGGAGTACTAGGAGTGCAGACATACAGCTACGTTCACGTATAAAAGTTTCCTGAAAAATATTGCGTCAATAAGACTCAGTGACTTGGTAATGCGATACGTACTTTTCTTTACTTTTGTAGGACCAACGACGAAAAATGGTAAGAATGATATGCCCAGAAGGTTTAACGTACCAAAACAGAATGTGAGTTTGATGCGCAACATAAGTGATACAGATGTGAAATGGATGTTGATGGCAAGGAAGGACACTGTTCTTCGATCGGCAGCTCTGTTACGCGATTTAATGATTGGAGAGGCTAATGTAGATTGCAGGTATGGCTTTGACATCGAAGAAACGTGAGCCCCAATGACGCGTCAAAGAAGAGAGGGCTTGGCTGATAGAATGAGCGTGATACGTTAATTAAAGCCATCGAAGTGGCCTTTCAAGATACGTTCTCCCATGGGTGAGGGTGCCCGACGGGGTTTCGCGCCTTCGTTGATAGTAGCAGAACGCCGTGGCCTTGCATTCTGAACAAAAGGATTACTCTTAGGAGTGGGGCTGACGGCACTGTTTGGAGGTGGAGAAGGGGGCGAGCGGCCTTCGTGGTGGGCAGCAGGCTAACAGCGATGAGGAATAAGCATCACGATGGGAAATGAACTGGAGACAACAGGAAAGGACTCACCTTCGCGAAAGCTCCATTACTCAGGGAGAGCCTTCGCAGAAGACCTGTACCCCGCTCGAGCTGAGGATCAGGCATGGGGCTGGGCTGAGGCTGTGAGAATCGGCCTGCGACAGCAGCATTCGCGCGCCGAGCATGCACAGCAACGGGGACTTCAGACTCCTCATCCTCTGTAGTATATGATCTGAGTCAATGGCCGAAAAATACAGCAAACAAATTACCCTCAAAAACAGGAGGTGGGCCAAATCTGCGATTGAACGGAAAGGTTGAGTTAGCTGGCGACTTAGTCGGCGACTGGGTCAACAAGTATGATAAGATGGGCGATGTTCCCGAAGATGGAAGGCCGGAACGCTGTGAGGCAGACGCAGACGCTGGAGTGCGAATATCAGGCGGGGAACCCTCAGAGTTAGTCGAGCCAGAGGAAACTGAGACAGAACGTCCACGACGAGCAGAGGTGTTTATTGCGATAGGGTCAGAATGTTTGACAAAATCGGATGGATTGGTGTTGCTAGAAGACATGTTGTGTAGGCTGGAGTGAATGAGACGACGAAGGGGGAATTTGTCGAGGATGCGTATATATAATTGCGGAGAACTCCAAATCCACGTGCTTACAAATTCGATCTCCATCATTGCACGTGTATTTAAACGCGTTCTATTTAACACCCAAGTATATCCAATCTCCTCACGCACGGAGTTTCGACCTCCACACAATTGTTGCTCTCTGATTCGTTTTCCCTTTAGACCATATGTGAACACATCTTTGCGTTTGCATTCCCGAATGACTCAATCTATAGCCACATAATAGTATGCTGATCGGGATCCAGTCCGGGCCTCGACCTGTCTGAATCAGTATGCAGCCTGGTCGAGCTTTACCCAGCTCCTGTAGTATGGCCTAGCTCGTCCCTGCGCCCAGCTGTGGAGCCCACCAGTACTCGGCAACAAAACGACTTCCTCGATCAATAGCCTCCATCCGAATAACACGAGGTACCGCGGGTTAAGCACCGACAAACCACCTTCCCCAAAAGGAAGTGTTCAAGTATTTAACTCCAGGCTGTACTATCAAGTTCTTGAGCTTACAAGGGCCCGAGGTCTATCCAGACGATAAACGATGCATCTGCTCTTTTGATGACTGCAACTTCGATTTCAGGCTGGCCATGGCATTTGCTCAGTTTGCCCCTGATTCCTACGACATGTCCTGAACAGCTGAATGATATGGAGTCATTGTGAGGGGATTCTATATCCGGGACCACCCAGAATCTTGCACCAGTCACTCGTGTCGCATCCTTTATTTTCTAGGTACCAACAGACTACGTACGACTGGACATGGGACTTCATCAGAGATTATGGCATGTGGACAGGAAGCCTCTGAAGATCTTGTGACCTGTGCCCCTCTTTTCTTTATTAAGTACATAGAATTTATACAACGGTTCGCACCGCATCTGCCTCTGCCACAGAGCCGGGTGCTTCTCCCCGTCGCGGATTGAAGATATTTACCAAACGCTATCAGCCCCTACAGCTTGAATGTAACACTTCGCCATGACCGATGATTCGAGTCATCGCAAATTCGAGTACGCGGATCCTCGGCAATAACTTTAATAAATTTGCGTGTGACCTCATACACAGCTTTTCCCGAATGAGCACTTTGTTACACATGCATTTGAATATGTTTCCGAAACCGGTTCTCCGGCGGCACTTTCCGCGTGCACAATCCTGAGTTGGATCATCAGGACGTACCCTAAAGTTGCGTGGATTCCATCGCCACAACGTGAAGATCCGTTTGTCTTCTCCTGATGAAAACCTCAAATGTATGTCATGTGGGCCGAACCCATGCCCTTCGACTTCAAACCCCAGCAGACTCATCCTAGGGTCTCAAGATCAATGACGATCGGTACCTGTACTCAAGGCTTAAGGGAAGGCCTTATCGTACCCCTTACAAGGATATTGGTACCGGTGCGGCGTCTTGGTCGATTCCATGTCTCAAGCTACTCGACTAACTTCAAAGCTCAAGCATTGCTACGGCACATCTTGAGCAATGATTTAACGGGACAGTGGACATAGGTGGGTGCGAAGATATGGGCGTTATTTATATATCAAACGTATATGGATGTAGATCCTCACCGAGCTATGTGTTCGATACAGCCAATTCCCAAGTGTGAGTCTGGGAGCGAATGTTACGCATTAACGGTTTCCATGAGGTGATCGGAATGGTAATATTTCTGGTCTTAAGGTATTAAATTTATCGCCCTGGAATTGATGATCTTAGGGCGCGATACGTACCTCTAGTAGCCTAGGTCTTCCGCCAAATGGACCTTGTTAGAATACGAATCAATACTCGTCTGATGTTCGAGCCAAAGCCAAAGTCTTCATGAAATTCCGAGCTATTCCTTGAAATGGCTGCTTAGGGGTAGCAGAAGTGATGAACCTGCCCCCTATATACAAATTTAGGAAACCAATTCGCATGATGACGAACTGAAATCCGACCATAAGTTATCTATAGCGATGATTTGTTGTTCCGAGAATGTATTCGAGCATCTTAGAGTGTAACCAAGCGCCAGGATTCAGGCGACACTCTGAACTTGTACCTTCTCAGGCCTACGAAAAGGAAATTCAGCGTTGTCTCATGATAAAGCACAAGTTCACATACCAGTTCTTTGACCCGTAGTCAACGGGATAACTCCGACAGATCTGCGTTTCAGACATTACCCCACGTAGTGATAGGGCAAGGTTCAAGTAAAGGTAGCCTCGCACGCGATCAACAAAAGTACCCCGTGGGTGAGCTGTATTTATCCAGCTGGCGATCGTATAACCTTTGACGAGAATCTCGGGAACGATTGCTGGTGTTCGGGGGGTTTGATCAGGATCCCACGGACAAACTTGAAATTTCATGGCCTTGTGGCACAAACATTGCGCCACTGTTGAAGAAGAATCAGGAAAGAATATGACGATTGAAAGGGATGTATGGCAAATGGTAGTACATGAGTTCTTTAACAATGATACCTTCACGTTGGCGGAAACGGCATCAATGGAGCGTAAAAGGAAAGACGAAGGAAAAGAGGGAAAGCTCGTCTCTAAACTCGAAACATGCTATCCCAAGGTAATTCTAGAATTCATTCACGTTAGCCCTAGACATACGTAACAGCTTCTAGTTACTCACCTGCGGCGACGTCCACAGAAAGAATATTACGTGCATGCGTAAGCGGCAACTCTGCCATCACTCTATCCGCACCTCGTACATGGGTAACCGGATCAGAATTTGGGCACAATGCAACATGAATGTCGACGAGCCTTGGTGATCGCAAGCGGGCAAGTTGTCCGTCTAAAACTTGGAAGTCCTGCGGCTGTTGCAACTCCTGATCATCTTCGTTGATGAGGCTGTCGCCTGGCTCGACGAGCAGATATAGGTGGATTTGCTCAAGATTCTGCATCAAAGGATTGAGCGACTCAAGCAAATCGACTAAGCCATTAGGCCAAGCTGGTATCCACGTTGGAAAGGCTATAAAAAGCTGCCTCAGATTAGCCAAAGAATTAAAAGTGGGGTAGGGATAGTCTGTAGCGTCTTCCACTGCATGGCGTGGATCAGGACAAATCATTGAAAAATATCATGAGTACCTACTATAATTCAACCCCAGGCATTGAAGGGCGTGGCCATCTATCTGCGTGTTCTCTTCATAAACTGGAAGCGGAATGACGAGCGATTGGAGGTAAGAGGTATCCACGCGTGGCCACACGTCCTCCGCAACTTCTGGATCGACATCCAGTATCATGTGTTGAGGTTGCGGTGGATGTGTTTCGAGGCCTTCCACCATCGAACCACCCGGGGAAACGTCAGATATATAACTGCCTTTGAGCCGTAAAGTCCTGACGGCGAGACAGTCATCTATCAAATAGGTAGGTATAACTGATGACTTGGATGCAATCGTGACGCATTCGAGGTTCGCAGATCGGAGAATATTCCTGATGGATGTAATTAAGGGATGGCCGTTGTTGGTAGGCCAAGACATATTGAAGATGTCGAGCCTAAGTATACCAATGAGGCCGTTTAAGACAAGGGGAAGATGTACATCTGTGGATAACATAGAGGAAAATTCTGTGTCATCGATACAGAACTCCTGCACAAGATCCGCCACGGCAGGGGTCAGTACTCCTCCGGTGAGGATCTCATAAAATTTGGCACACGAGGAAACATGGTTGGGCATTGCGTCTGGTGATGCCCGAAGTATGACTCGACGCCATATATAAGAACGGGAGCTGGTTGCGAATGCCCTGTTCACGAGTGATATTCTCCGGAGTGTACTGACCTCGGCCTGGAGGTTGTCGATGATCATGGAATATATCTCGTTCGAAAATTTGTGTGCCATAGTGTGGCAGGCTGTGATAGCAATGGATGTGCCAGGCGATGGC
This sequence comes from Termitomyces sp. DKA64, assembly GCA_017657295.1. Lineage (NCBI taxonomy): Eukaryota > Fungi > Basidiomycota > Agaricomycetes > Agaricales > Lyophyllaceae > Termitomyces > Termitomyces sp. DKA64. The sequence continues at coordinate 24,575 of JAGGAV010015556.1, read as the reverse complement.
TCGCTACAGGGGGGGATCTGACAACACGAAGTAGAGAAACAAAGAGCTGCCAATGAGTGGTTCGCCTAATAAAAGACAGTTAGGAACGTGCCTCACACAAGGCCGTGGCTTCACATGAGCCACCCTTCCAGATTAAAACAAAGCAGAAGGGGGTAAATGCATATGACTACCCGTGCCAATCTCCCCCATGATTTGTAGCCCAAAGTGCTCGGTTTTTGTCAATTACGGTGATGGGTGTCGATGAAACAGCAAACAAGAACGGAGACAGCCGACGTTCAACAAAGTTCGCTAGTCTACGGCATGGCTGCATCAACAAGAACGTTGTCACTCAGCCAATAAAGTACGGCACTATAGAGAAAAAAAATCACGATACCCATATGTTCCCAAGTAATTTTGATTCCGCTCTGTCAAGGCACAGACATGCCAAGAAACGATCAGCCTGTCGGCGGAATCAGAATTTTGCTGGATCTAGAAATAATGCCCGGATTCCCTTAAGTAATTCTGTCCTTAAGTAACGGTACCATTGTACTTGTCATATTCGTGCTATGTTGAATATTACTATATGACCGGCTGATCACGTACAATGCGCCACTGAGGCTAATGATCTCGAAGTAATGAATACACAGAACAGTAATTTCCGACAGAGAGAATGATATACAAAAGAATGACGTGGGGTATAGTTCTATAAACAAAAGCCTTAGAAATCGATCCTCATCCAAGGAATGCGAGCTCGGTCATGCGCCGTGACTCCTCATCATCGATAGTATTCATCTCCGCCACTATGGTTCCCCTCGAATATAATGTCGGAGAAACAGAGACCCTTAGCTTTGGCTCTGGCGACGCCGGAAGCTTCTGTTCCTGCAGAAACTTGAGGCCGGCAGCTGAGCTGGCACCCGCTTGATCGGCGTATGCTGGAGTGGGAGACGGAGGTAAATGCGACGCATCAGGACCTTGGTCCGTCTTGACAGTAAGTCCTGCCGCCTTGGTACGCGAAAACGTACCTACAAAAGAGCGTCGCATGTTGTTAAACGAAGCCCCCATGGACAGGCGACGTGGCGAGGCGATGTTCGGTAGATGATCTGTGGGGCGTTTGAAAAAGTTAAATGACGACCTGCGCGGCTCAGCCTGATGCGTCTTGAGGCCGCCGCCAAGAGAAGGGTCAGTGTGATTCCGTACCCTCACTTTCGGCAGATCTGCGGATCCAGCAGCAGATACATCTGAAGTGATAGCGACTTTGAAGTCGCTGGAATTACAAGGACAACCAGAGATTAGACACAAGCCTGTAAGGGAAGTCTCAACGGGACTTTCAGTCATGACAACATCGCCATTGTCAAGTAAAGTAGGAGCCGTTGTATTGACTGGTGTGATTTGGGTAGGAGTCGCCATCACAAGGGGAGTGGCGTTATCAACAACCGTCGGATGGGAGGACTTTGATCCTGTAGGACTTTTGGAAGGAGGCGGGGAGGCGTGTGTGACCGGCGTTGTCACGGTGATTGTTGGTCTGTCCGGCGAAGCACTGAGACCAGGAGATGGAGGCAGAGGTGGAGAGGCCGTTAAAAATACGACGGAAAAGTCCTCTTGAGAGCATAGAAAAGTGAAAGAGGGCGAGGGTGAGGGAGGCAAAGGGATATGATAAGGTTCAGAAGATGGAAAATGTAATTGTTGTATTAGGTAGTCAGGGTCATCCAGATCATTCGACAAGGCATGGGCTGTAGATAATTGTGTACCCTTGATGGATGACACGGAAGTTGTTGCAAGTAGTGCCGAATTGGGAACTTCAAGATGAGAAGAATGCTCAGCAGAAGCTGAAGGCTGTTCAGTCAACGAGCACTCCTTCACTCCTGGGGACGGCGGCAAATTTAAACTCTTGTTCTCCTCAAGTTCTCTGATGACCTTATACTTAGCTTCCCATTCTTGCTTGACTCTCGCTGCTGCCGATATACGGCGGTTTCCTCCATCAACTGAAAATGCCTCTCCACTCTGTGGAGGCGTCAGGACAGGAAGATGACGATCACGTTCACGTTCCGCCGAACTGAGATCTACATTGGGCTTCAAAGGCGGCAATAAGCCTCGCTCCCTCAGTGCTGCATCACGAGTTTCCTTAGAGCCAAAAGCGGAAGCAATTCGGGTACGAGATCGAAGTAATGGCTGAGATGAAGTTGGGGGGGTGGAAGAGGACCCAGCAAGAATTTTGGAGGAGAACAACCGTGAAATTGTCTTGGACCTGGTCAATTTTCGCTGAATTGTTACAGGCCTGATAAATGGATTAATATTGGCAAGGAAATACTTTTCATAGTGGCTAACCTGTTCTGACTCCTAGCGTTGTTATCTGGCTCTCTATATGACCCTCTCGCATGGCTGCAAATTGAGAACCATGTAAGAGACAGTAAAAGAAGTAGATACCTCATCTCTTCCGGCTTGCGGCCTTGTAAAGGATTGAAAAATAGGGTGTTACAATCTTTGTTCTTGATTCCGCCAGAGTTGAAATCATCAGATTCCGCCCATAGCCTACGGTACAGAGCTGACATTTCCAGACGGGACTTCTTTGATTTGAACGAGGCAATACGGGGTTGAGATAGTGGAGCAGAAGCAAGGTCATCTTGTCTGAAGGACTTGAGGCTTCCCGTGTCATCAAGGAACTTTCGTTCTACCGCAACCGCCATTGCCTTGGGTCACACCAAAATGGGGAGCCCGAGTTCTTTTACAGGCTAGATGAGACACACGTGCCAGGGTGCGCCGCCGATGCGATGTGGTCTGCTGAGGGACGGCGAGTACGCGAGAAGGTCAGCTGCCACGAAAGATGGCTCGAGCGAGTGGAAATGGAAGGAAAACAGAGACAAGATAATAGAAGGGTATTGGAGGTACAGGAGACTGACGCCCCTTTCTGTCATCCATTTATTTTGTGGGGAGCAGTGGTATCCGTGAGACATAACTCTTGCGTACCGGATCTCGATCAGTCTGCCGGAGGCCAACCGCGTGATTACACGATCGGAACAGCCTTCATAATAATGCATGCATAATTGGACCTCCATTCTTTAAAAGATTAGCTTTACTTGTAGATGACCTTCGCTGAAGCATTACATTCGCCATGTGAATCGGCAGCTAGAATTCTTTGTATCCGGGTTGTTTATTGCAGTACACGTCCGCTAACGGCAAACTCTTTACTTCTCTATGGAATCAACCAAGACGTACGCCATGATCAAGATCTGACTGACCGTTATCGTAGGTGTCAGTACATGGAGAAATCTCACAAGACGATCCCATTGTCCGTTTCCTGTGCCATGCTCCCACACTGATATTATACCAAACTTGACCTGGGTGCATGCCGCCAGTAATGGTCAAGAGCTGAGCTCGAGGCCCACCCAGATCACGAATACATAAGCGCCGGCAGGCTCCGAGTCCTCTGGTATGGAGGAAAAAGTTCAGGGCTCTCAGGAACCTGCAGCGAGTGCGAGTTGCAAGGACCGCGGGTGTCAAGGGTGTACAATTTGTTGGTGCCATCGCAAGAAATTTCCGGGACATCGAAGTCCAGGTCGAATCATCAGAGCCGTCCAGAAAACTTCACACTGCCAGTGTAACTTCTACTTCCTATATACTTAGCTCATTTTATGTAAGCTGGAGAAATCTCAAATTCGAGTTCAAAAGTATGTTAGGTTGATTTGATGTGTAAATGAGGGCGGGAAATTGAAATTTGCAGATATCTTACGTGACAGCGTGACGGATCACCACCGGAAAGTCGGATCGGTTTTCATGTCGACTAAAAGAAGTACAATATATCAGCTGCCTGTCAGGGCTTGATGATTGACCAACATTGTCGTTCTCATGGAGACTTCAATTTTGCTCAATTTGTTCATGTATATAGGAATGAAATGTCCATGAGAGTCTATATCTATAATCGTGTATCCACAGGGTCTGAGAGAACCAAGCTGAGCAAGATGAAAAATTGCCAAAACATGTCAAATTCGGCAGAATTGGTACTTTTACACCAATACTGACCGAATCAGTTACCCTATGTCCCTTGAACTTGGGCAGCATTTAGATGATATGTATATGCCATTTTGATTATCAATATGGGCCCAATCCATGAAGTACTCCAGTTGCTAGACCGGCTTGTCCCAAGGAAGGTTACTACACTGTACCCCTTCAAGGGTGTACATTTCAAATAAATAAATTTCCCGCGCTTCTGATAGAGTCCAGCTTCTGAACGTTGAACCTCGAACTACAATCAGGCTTCTACATGGCTTTGTATCAGCATGGAACCAAGTCCCTACCATGTTCTGGCTTGAGCGAGTTTGAGATTCTCAGAAACGCGCACAAGTGAATACCTTCAGAAATCCCCTTTCCACTACGGAAATTAACAAGCTAACAAGATTTCTTCGTGACGAAGATGACCCGGTTGTCCATAACCAATCATGGGACGAGCAACTCGCCTCCAAATACTACGCTACCCTTTATCGCGAATTCGCTGTCTGCGATCTCAAGCATTACAAGTCAGGCAACGTCAGTCTATCTCCAAGCCATTCTCTAAACTTCTATCACATACCCATGTTCGAACCCTAGTTCGCCCTTCGATGGCGCACGGAGAGCGAGGTACTATCTGGTGCCGGTGAAACGACCTGCGGAAACACGCGCTGTGAATACCACCACCCGCTACCGGAGTACCTCCAGCGCTCTGCTGGTCCCGCACCCTCACTTACAACGTTAGAGCTCCCCTTTGCATATGAAGAGCACGGCGAGAATAAATCTGCATTGGTCAAGATGGTATTGTGTAAACGGTGCGTCGCTAAGCTCATGTGGAAGCGAAGGCAGGAGAAAGGAAAAGCGGCGAAGGATGAAGTAGAGGAAGAGACAGAAATAAGAGGTTCTGCATCGTCTGCGCCAATGGAGGATCGACAGGGGAAGGTCGTGAGGAAGGCTCAGACAGAAGAAGATGAGACAAAAGCTGGAATCAGTCGAGAAGGACGACGGTCAAAGCATCGCGATGATAGACAGAAGAACAATCGTGGAAGACGACGACGAAGCTCCCGTTCTCGGTCACCACAAACGAGCTACAGACGCCATTCCTCGCCTTCGGATCATTATAGGCAATCTGAACGAGACTATCGACAATGAAAATGCCAGCCGTAGACTCCTTACGCGATTCACGACTTCTTCGGAAGTTGATCTACCTTTATTGCTTCTCGCACAATCCATGACTCGTATTGATAGTAATTTTTCTTTCAGAAGATGTATTTTTCTGTCATGATGCAAGTCCTTCGACAAAAGGATACACAGAAGGTGAATCTTTGATATTCGTGAAGCCAAAGACCTTGTACTCCTTGCCCATCCCCGCTGGATCCACGAGTCTCTCGGCTGCATTGATAATCGCGGAACGACGTTCTTCGTCCTTTGCCTGACGTACGAGTCCCATGACACGAACCGGCATACCCATCTTGTGGAGAAAGTCACCCTGAGTCAACGGGCCGTGCTGGTCAACTAGCATAGTGTCGTCGGTGAATCATTTGGTTGACAAAGTTTCCTTGACATACCTTGGACCCCCATAGCTTGTTTGAGGAGCGCAAAATCGACGTTAGCCGTAAGATCCGTCTTGCCCGGTTGGTGAAAAACGTCAACGATTTTGTGGTCCCTGAAAGCCTAGTAGACAAGCTATCAGTGCAAGGGCCGGATGCATCAAGTGGCACTCACCCTAAATGAATTTTCAAATGCTTGATCACCTCCATAATCTATGATCAGACCACAACCTCCACCCGTCGGAAGACCAGTACTGTCTGCTTGCGGCTCTTCCGAGGATCTTGTTCGGCCTATGAGCTGCGAGAGTGCTGCAGCATTGAGATAGGATTCAACTGAGACTTCAAGGAACGAGCCAACGGGAAGAATTGCAGCAGTGTCCGTCAAGTGTGGTGAGAGATTAAGTACGGATCTAGACATGGAATTGGAAATTGGCGACAGCACACGTTGGAAAAGTGGGCCATCGGGGAAAGTTGAAGTTAAAAGGGGTGCAGAGTTGTCGATCTCGGCGCTGGTGTGTGAACGGAGATCCTTAATAGGGGCAAGGGTGGATGCGACCATGACTTCACGCCACCCATCTTGAGTTTTCTGGAAACCGAAAGAAAGTTAGTGAAGGAACAGGGGCAAGAGGGGAAGAACAATACTTGTAAAAGATAGAAAGGAAGAGCATCAAAGAATTCGTGCGCGACGACCATGGTAAACGCGTCTGAACGTTTGACAGAGGAGAGCATATCATGCCAACTCAACTCGCAACCAAATCTATCAGCAAAATTACGCAATTTGCCCTCTTGAATCATACGCATTGCTGGACTGGCTTCCACGAGACTTATTTCTTTGAGCTGAACAGAATTCTTTCCAGCGTTTTCTTTTAGAGCAATGCGAGAAATGACCTGAAGAGCAATAGGGTAAATTGTGAAGAGAATATAATAATCGTGAGCACTGACACGTAAGATGTCATCCATTAGCGTTCCCCTGCCAGGCCCGAGCTCAACTAAACGTATTGAATTCGGCCTGCCTGCGCTGATCCACTGTTGAAGGAACCATATGCCAACCAACTACACGTAGGACTGTTTGCTCATCACTCTCGACATTCAAGATACGTTGAAGAAGAGCGCACCTCTCCAAAAACTTGGCTTATCTCAGGACTCGTAATGAAGTCACCGCGGGCACCAAAAACCGCGTTTTCAGGATTCGTGTAGTATCCAAGGTTGGGAAAAGTAAGACATGTCTGCATGTACGTCGCAAATGATATTGGACCAGTTGCCTGTTCGCTACGTAAGCTTTTACGATGCGTCTGAGCTGGAGAGTCCGTGCCTTTATGCCATCGAGGATGATTTTTTCGAGTGGTGATACCGAAGGGGGGTATCTAGGTTCGGGTGCCTTCTCCGTGTACCATCGGGGTCCTCGCGGACTCATTTGGCGCCATTTTACAATAGCCGGTGGACACGCACGTAGAAAGGTGTTCCGTGCAGGCAACGCGCTTAGAAGCATACGCCGGAGGAGTCAGAGGGATGTAGGTATGATAGGTGTCGGTGCCGGTTGTGACATATCGTGACTTGTACAAGGACCTTCAAAAACTACTTCCCCGATCACTCTCTTGGATCACTCAGCAACACCGTAACATCAGCTTCTTCCCTCAAAAAACACACTACCTCTTCCTCTTTACAGTACTCAAGGAAGGAATCACGCAATATCTGTATTACGAATCATGGCCACACGTACGATACTCTTTTTGCCGGCTGACTGTCGTCTAAAATTTTTATCTTATCTGCTAGGTCTCCAGTTTGAAAACCACAGCGACATCGGTGTCTTCGCAAAACTCACCAACAGCTACTGCCTGGCTGCAATTCAAGGCAGCACCAACTTCTACTCTGCGTTTGAAAGCGAGCTCGGCGACGTCATTCCTATAGTACACACGAGCATCGGAGGAACGCGTATTGTAGGTCGATTGACTGCAGGTATGTAGACTTACTTTTTTTTTTCGAGTCAAGATATCCAAAATTCTAAAAATGTGGCTTAGGAAACCGCCACGGTCTGCTTGTCCCATCGACAACAACTGATCAGGAACTCCAACATCTACGAAATTCCCTACCTGACTCAGTTGCGATCCAGCGGGTAGAAGAACGATTATCAGCCCTTGGGAACGTTATTGCGTGTAACGACTATGTCGCTCTTGTGCATCCAGATGTTGATCGCGAAACGGAAGAGATCATTGCTGATGTCCTGAAGGTCGAGGTATTCAGGCAGACGATTGCCGACAATGTGCTCGTTGGAAGTTATTGTGCGATCACGAACCAAGGTGGTCTCGTCCATCCAAAGACAAGTATACAAGACCAGGATGAACTGAGTAGTTTGCTCCAGGTTCCGCTGGTTGTGCGTATACATTCATCCTAGCCTTTTCACTCTGGCAATATCTGATTCCTTATTTAGGCCGGAACAGTGAATCGTGGTTCTGATGTGATTGGTGCTGGGCTAGTTGTAAATGATTGGTGTGCATTTACCGGCCTCGAGACGACAGCGACAGAGATCAGTGTAATCGAAGCAACTTTCAGTGCGTTTCCCATCCTGCTTCCACAAATTTCCATTCCTGACCGTTGTTTCCAGAATTACAAGGTCACGATTCATCAGCAGTCATCGGAGAGATGCGGGACTCTCTCGTCGACAACTGGGCATAATTTTGGTTGATCGTGGTCGTATCTCTTTGTACACTTGTACTTTTGCTGGCTGTTTTGGATCATATGCTCATCGGCCTCGTTCATTCCCGCCCCTGTCATGGGTTAGTCAAAACCCGCACTGCCATGGTTGAGAAGACATCAAGATCGATGACCAATACTCGCGGTTCTCCCACCGACTCCAATTGTGGGCAAGAAAGAAACGCGATACTGCTGCAACTGTAACAGCGATATCATACAGTGTCGAAGTATGTTGTCGGCTTTTTATTGAGGGCTTTTGATATTGGGACCTTCCCTGTCGGCTTTCCATCCACTAAATAACGCTACAGCGGCAATTCTCCCATGCCCTTCCTAAGACCAGGCCATCAACATTCATGAGCAACCACAAGAACTCGTCATGTCGCCTATTAGCAACACAGACATAGCTGACCTACTAGTACGAGCTTCGAATGATTACCATCTCCGTGAGCAAGGTTAGGGTCGACATGACTTGTGTATTAGAGTTACATAACTTTGTACAATAACTACGAGGTCGCAATAGAACATGACCCAGCTAGTTAAGCTTTCCTCTGGAATATCTCTCGAAGTCGACCTCGACGCTCCTCCGTCTCTTTCAGAAACCGGAAAGCTGGCAGTGTGTCTTCATCCGTGGTCCTGGTTAGGCGGTCAAAAGGACGACCCGTGAGTAAAACGTCATAGGCAGAATCACTTGTCTTGCGCCTAACAGTGGTCTCTTGAAGTGTTCTTGGGTCACTCATATATCATTTGCACGCTGAGAATTATCATGCTTTGAGATATAATTCGAGAGGTGTAGGACGTTCTACTGGATGGGCGTCTTTCACAGGCTTCAGTGAAGCGAAAGATCTCGAAGACTTGGTAACCTGGGCTACCCAGCAGATCAACAACGTAAAGTCGCTTGTTCTTATTGCGAGTACCTGGGGTTTGCCTTCGTGCTATACGTTGAACTCAATCAATGACCAAATTCATTAGGGCTATTCATATGGCTCCCTCATCGCCTCCTTGCACCCTATCATCCCATTCATCAAGACTACACATGTTCTGATCTCGTATCCTCTAAGTCCTAGGGGTTGGTTGACATTTTTCCATACGGGCACCTACAACACGAAGCTTCGAGAACTTGTCCAGAACGTGGATTCTCATGTGCTCGTTATATTTGGAGATCAAGATGAATTTACGAGTGTGGAGAAATATAGGGAATGGCGAAAAAGTCTCGAAGAAATCTCGAACAGCGAACGCCTGAGGGTTGTCGAGGTAGCAGAAGCTTCACATTTTTGGAGAGGCCATTTTGGGAAGCAATTGGGAAAGGAAGTGCGAAGGTGGTTGCCATGACGGCCTTCTAATTACATAGCCGGAGCGGGATCAAGTTGTATTCAACTCCCCTTCAACCATTGACACCCTTTGTAATCCCTCTTCTGTCTCTATTGTATTCCTTTCTCCACACGTTCTTCCGGGTTAATTCATAAGTATAACCTTTCCATTACTCTCATCCTTTGAAAATGTACGTGTATGCTCCGCCACCTAATACTTACAAACTACTGCTCGCTAATCTACTCGTATCTGATTGCCTCGCAGGCCCTTACCAGATGAGCGCCCTCGGGGGAGTGTGGCAAATCTCATTGGCCGCTTTGAAACCCAAGTCAAGCGCCAGTCCTCCTCATCGCCAGCATCTGCTCGGAGCTTGAGTGCCACTTCTCACGTATCTGGGGACTCTGCCAAGGAGGAAGCCAAGGAACGACACGAATGGCCTCCAAAGTCCGCTAGCCCTGATGTCAAAGCACCCATTACCATTTCATCTTCATCTTTTGCACGAAGCCTAGCACTAGCGCAGGCTGTTTCCGCTGAAGCGACCTTGGGAATAGCTGCCACGCAGGCTGAGGTTATGGAAGCTGCCTCGCTTACCCCTCGGCCCCGTTCCACAACATCAAATTCTGACAAGCCAAACCCTGTTGTCACTACACCTCCTCAGCAGCAGTTTAGTATCGATATCATCCCGTCAACTCTGATAACTTCGGGAACACCGATGACTGCCAAACCGCCCACGACTGCTAAACTACCACCCGCAAAGACGGAAGCTACTGGAAAACCATCTACAATGACATATGGGCGAACCCCTGTCAACTCTACGGGGGCACGTCCATTTGCAAATCCAGCTGCGCAACCCATCAAATCTCAGAACACGGGTCCCAGTAACCTGTCTTCCTCTTCGCGTAAACCTGTCGCAAAACCAACCCCTCCCTCCGCCAACGTCGCGCGCTCAGCAGCAGCCCGCACCTCTGCACGGCCTAAAACTCCATCATCAATGCAGTCAAGGACGCTTTCTTCGGGTTTGTTCGCGCCAACCGCGGCCTCTCTAGCAAAATCACGAAATGCTCAACAGCCTCCATTTCCTACCTCGACAAAGAAGACTACAATGAGCAGTGCCATCGCAGAACGCCTAAGCAAACCTACTGCTGCGTCGTTATCCCGAACACGAACCACGACGGCTGCTAGTACGAAGTCGACTACTTCTGCCAGTTCGGCAAGAACGCCGGCTACCAAGTCAAAGACCAGCACTACCGGAACCCTCACAAAGAAAACTGGAACAATAACGACGGCAAAAAAGGCTGTTGGTGCCGCCGTTGGAGCAGCAACTACTGCGATTGCTACTGTGACCGAGCGAGAACCGGTATCTGAGCTTCCGCAAACAGAAATTGGACATCAGACTAATGAGGACCACGTCGATGAACATCCTGAAGATGCTCTTAACCTGGAAAAACAATCCCCCGAGCAGGAGAACAGTGCCCACGGAGATTCCCATAAAGCTAATGCCGAACTTGTTGCCACTGATCAACATCTGAATGGTAACGCCGTGGAAGATGCGAACAACGCGACAGATGTCGTATCTCATGATAAATTGGAATCCCATGACACTCCCCTTGAACAATCCGAAAAGGCAGAACCGACTCCTGTCAATGGTGATTATGTGGCCACCGATGTCAAACCAGGAGCACACGTCGGAAACGAGATCGAAGATATGGTTAACCTCCTCGAGTCAGTGTCCGTCTCCAAGGTACGGCCGGAGAGCATTACCACTATCCCTGACGAAGAGTGAGGATTCGCGAGACGAACAAACGATAAAATGATCAAATTTAATGAATCAACGACCCCGGTATTACTCTGCAGCTCTTGTAACTTGTCCCACTTTCCCTATTACTGACACATAGACCTTACCAGCCCGTATGTATACTTACTGAACCCCTTGTGTCGAGTCCTAATTTCCTGAAATTCTAGTTCGATATTATACTCCACTAGTCTGCTCTTTTGGGCCTTTTACCGTCTCTTCAATTTCTATACCCTACTCATACTCATTTCCAGTGATGAGGTAGACAGCCTGTCTATCCATTTATCACTTGGAAACTACTCATACCACAACCAAGATCACACGCACCTGTTCTACGATTCATCTTCTTGAATACCAATCGCTTTCTGCTTTCCTCATTTCAGTTTGTATTATCATTCGTCTTCAATTAAATTTCGTTGCTCTCGCCCACGACAATCACTCGACCGATTCCTGCTCGGTACTTAGGGATATGTATAGCCTTCGCAAAATTCTCGTTCAGTACTGAGGGATGTGTGGTCTTCGAAAACTTTTTCGAGGAAAACGTTAATACAATTCGTCGCTTGAACTCGCTCACACGGTGCCACGCATGGACGACATCCCCCGTATGACTGTGCGAAAGGGAAAAAAGTGAAAGCTCACTCATGATGGGCAACACTGACGAGCCAAGAAACGATCAAAACGAGGACTGCGCGTATAGAGCAAGACCAGAGTGTAGTCAACAGCGATGTTGTTGGCATGGGTTCTGGAAGCATTTGACCAACAACGCCGCCACAAGAGATCGCTTCTAAATAAGATATGTGAGCGAAAACAGATGAGGTGAATGTGGAAACTATCTCAGTAAGGCAACAATCCTCTCAATTGGCCTTATCATTCTCGTTAGTTTTCACTTGTCAATAAGGGAGCGAGTAATGCGAACTGATTTGGTAGATTACTAAGATCTTCTCCTGGTTTTTTATGCATCCGCGTGAACATTGTTGCCTTCATATTGTCATGCTTACGTTTGTTTTCGTGTACAGATGTTGGTTTAGAGCGGGAAGAAGGAAATAATTGTTGCCCTTTCGCATTTATTGTACACTCAACGTAACACATGCTGTGGCACTGGGTCCATCATTCTAATCGTACAAGTCCAAAGGTATTACCATGACAGAAAGAGCTTTTTTTGATCAGTCAAACTTGGGGATAGTAAAGATATCATCATGATCTATGCAAAAATTTAAGATAAGAATGCAGCACGGAATTCCAGAAACGAACCTTTGCCGTGCTTATATATGTACTCTCGCTCCTTCTGAGCAAAGTGCTTGATGTAGCTGACAACTTCGTGCGCATCAACTGCAACACGCTTATTGAAGTATGCGCCTCCGCGGATAGCAGCAATAGCAACGTCGAAACGAGAGGTACGGTTACACAGCATCATCTATCACAGAGTCAGCAATCAATACGTGCAGAGAACAAACAAAATTTATGACTTACGTCAAACGGCGAAGTGGTGGTACCTTCCTCTGCATAACCTTCAATAGTAATCCTGTCGGTACCAGGACGGCCGCCCAACAATCCCCTCAGCTCGATGGGGTAACCGTGGTAGTTGAAATGAATGTGGCGATCGGTAGTAAACAGAGCTTCGAAGGAGTCCTTGGTGAGAGCGTGTGGGTGCTTGCCGTAGGGGCTCATAATCATGAGGTCGGTCACGTTGACGACACGGACTCGCAAATCCGGCATGAGTTTACGAAGAAGAGCGGCAGCGGCAATAACCTCAAACGTCATCTCGACACCGATACCAACCAGGACGCTGGGATTTAGAATTGGCGACTAGTTTTTCATCGAGTGAGCTGTAAAAACTTACACATCAGGGTCGACACCTTGGTCAACACTGCAGAATTTCCAGACAGAAGCTCCGGCAACGCAGTGCTACATGTGAAGATAAGAATGTAATCCGTCAAATGATGAAATCTGGGCTAACCTTCTCAGCATCCTCCTTACTCAACCAGACGGGCGTGGGCTGCTTGCTTCCGACCATCAAGTTAACATAATTCTTCGCCCTCAGGCAGTGAGAAATGGTCGAGAGGAAACAGTTGGCGTCAGGCGGGAGATAAACACGCGCGAACTGAGCTTTGAGATTGAGGACAGCTCCAATGAACGACGGATTCTGATGTGAGAAGCCATTGTGTTCCTGACGCGTCCATGTAGAAGTCTCCAAATAGTTGAGGGAACCGCAGGGTTGACGCCATGTCGTTTCACTTGCCTGGGAAAATGTGGTTTAGATGACTTCGTGACAAAAGAGCTCGATATTGATGACGCACCATCTTGCAGAACTTGGAGTATTGAACCATCATTGTATGGACGATGCCAAGGAACGCCTCATAGCTTGGAAAGAGACCGGTACGTCCAGTAAGAGTATAGCCTTGGAGCATGCCTTGGCAAGTGTGCTCTGAGAGGATTTCGATGACGCGCCCTCCCTGGGCACGGCAGGCAACATCCCATTGGAAGTTACGTCCGGTGACATCGAAAACGGCATCAAGCTTGTTCGAAACGAGCTCATCAGGCGAGAAAATCCTGAAAGTCTTGGGGTTTCTAATGATGATGGTCAAGATGTATACAGGTTTACAATACGGACGGACGTACTGTACGACTACCTCTTTGATGAACTGACCAATTGCCTTCATGCAGCTTATTTCTTGGCCTGACTCGGAGGTAAAATCGCGCCAGTCGGGAGTGTTAAGAGGCTGATAGGCTCTGTAGGACTCCTCCCTCATGCCCATCCTCTTGCCACCTTCGGGAACGATTTTCATAATCGCATCTACAGGAGATCCATTTCTGTTGAATAGCTCCTTAGGGCCGTAAGACTCAAGCCACTTCTGGAGCATCTGGAGGTCGTTCATGTTCGTCTTGGCTTCGGGCAAAGGCACTTGATGAGAACGAAACGAGCCCTCGATGAACTCGCCGTTGTGAATCTTGGGGCCTGTCCAACCCTTCGGGGTCCGAAGAACAAGCATAGGCCAGCGGGGTTTGACGATGGGCGAACCGGAGCGCGCTGCGTGCTGTATCATCTTGATCTCTGAGACTGCCCAGTCAAGAGAGGCAGCGAGGTCGTTGTGTATGTCGTCGATGTCTTCCACAATGCGAACTTGATATCCGTATCCACTGCAGCGAAAACATCAAATCTTGAGGTAGAAGTATGACGCATCGAAAAAACATACGTGTAGAGTGCAACCATCTCTTTATTGTCCATAACACCAGCAATAGTGCGCTCAGAAATCTTGAATCCATTGACATGCAAGATAGGAAGTACAGCACCAGATTCGGCAGGGTCGATGTACTTCATAGCGTGCCAGGCCGTAGCGGTAGGACCAGTCTCAGCTTCACCATCACCCACAACACAAGCGACGATAAGGTCGGGATTGTCCATGACAGCACCAAAGGATACACTGAGCGCGTAACCTAGCTCTCCGCCTTCGTGAATGGCACCAGGTGTCTCCGCGTTGATGTGACTAGGGAAACCTCCCGGAACGCTAAAGCGCGAGATAAGCTTCTTGAGGCCACTATAATTACGCGAATAGTCCGGCATAAAGGTGCTCAAGGAGTCCTCCATCCAGAGACAAGACAGGATAGCAGGCGCACCATGACCTGACGGCGATAACGAGTCATTTTCCGAAGTTGACGATGTATTATATTAGTAGACTCACCTGGTCCTACGACGTACAGAGCATCGAGACCTGTCTTCTGAATGATTCGATTAAGATGAGCGTAGACCAGGACAAGACCTGGGCACGTTCCCCAGTGACCAAGAAGACGAGGTTTGATCATGTCCGGGGTGATCTTCTTCTCAAGGAGGACATTGTCGTTGAGGAAAATCATGGCTGAAATGATTGATAAAAGGCACAGCACCTCGAAACAAATGCTCACCCGCAGAAATATAATTGGCAGCCCTGGTGAAGAGGTCAAGACTCTTGTGTTCATCGGCGGAGAGGTAGTTCTGGGTATTAAGCTGGGTTTCGTATTTGAGAATGTCCTTGGAAAGAAGAGACGCGTCGGGAGGGGGATTAGCTTGGGCGATCTGTTGGGCAGGCATGGTGATAAGGATGAGGGTCTTGCATTGGTCAAGGAACTTTATATGGCGCACCAAGTCTCAGAACTTCAAACGTTCATATCGGATAGGATAAAGTATAAGTCGGATGACATCACTGTGTGAATCAGACTTTTGATTTTGCTTAGCCGCGGTTTTTCACGAACCTTCACATGCACGACTTCCACACTTGTATGTATCATTCTGGCTACATCTAGACTCTGGCAGACCGCTCTCGAGCTCGCACTATTCTGATATCTCTATTTTCGTTACACCTCGCACCGGGCGTTCGCGTCTAGAATGTATGACTAGGCAAACGCGGGCCTTACATACTTTGTCTACTTGAATGTACGGCAGTCAATTGACGGCGTCAGATCTGAATCGAATGATAGCCACTCAGGCTTCGATAACGGCTCTTGTTCATATCCTGTGTCGTTTCCCGGCTCTTGCCTGGCTAGCTCATTGTTCCGGGACAGTTTCTCAGCCGAGCTGTGCATTCGTCGCGCGGAATCGTTCATTTTCAGCTAGCCAAGCTTCCTTCAAAGGAAGTTTATGTGGGAAACTCAAGCTTTTTGGTCCGGCTACCGTGTGATTCTAGGAACGAAACCTTTACCCAGGATTGTACGTTTCACAAAAGTTGCTCAATATATGTTCTCGATCACAAAGCCTTGCAACAACGTCGCAATCTCGACCTCGAATTTTCCATGTCTCGCCGCGGTGCTTTTGGACCATGAAACAATGTGGACTAGAGCTTTCCCTTGATTCTCCCTGCCAAAAATTCCAGTGTCGGCCTTAGGGCTTCAGCCTCTTGGTGTCAAAATGATATACTCACAGCCTAGAGCACACAAGAGTGAGGCTGGTGGTGTGCTCAAAGTGAGGGATTTAACGGTAGCTCAGATGGGCTAGTGAATGAGGAAGCTGATAAAAAGATAGCAGTATGTAGTACTTGGGTACCCACCATCCAGTTACCGCATACGGCTCACCAGACCCTCACATCATTCCAGGCTAATTAGGCTGGTGAGGCACCTCCCTCCTATGGCTAATTAGCCTTGATTTTCCTATTGCCACTGGCAATGCCTTTGACTCTGAGTGATTATTCCATTATTTACATTCTATGGTACTATGTACTTAGTCAGCACTGTTTTTGTACAGTGGCCAGTCAAAAATCTTAGCATTATATTTTTGGCAGGGTTGGGCCCCCACTTTGTTGGTAGCTATTGGAAATTGAATTGAACACATTTTTGCAATGTTTTCTACTTACATGATATGTCAGGAAGCTCACAAGACTGCCGTGGATTCCCTATGCCAGTGAGCAATGCTTCAGAGGTCCAGGTAAGAATTCTTGGTGAGAAGACAATAACAACTAAGATCATGACAATTGCAGCTCCCAAGGAGGATCTCAGGATAATGGAACCTCTGAACATCATACCACATGCATTCTTGACATTTGTCCTGGCAGAGGGACAAAATACAATTCCAGGGATGAATAAAGCCATAAGAGCTTACAATGACAATAAGAAGGGTTGGTTAATCAGTATAATTGATGATGCAATTGGTGTGGCATTCTGGGTGAAGCCTACAAAAGCAGATCCTAGGCACATTCAAGTGTAACAAGATGGCACAAAGTTCAGCAACTTCAAAGATTGGATGATGGATGTTTGCTAACATCTTGCAGCCTATTTGTATGGAGGTGATAAAATGGGTTAAGAACAACTTCTAGTCCTTCCAGAGTTTCTAAAAGGCCTAGAAAAATGACCTAGCAACATTGAACTTTTTGAGATGTGATTCCTAAACTATATGTGTGGTTTGTGAATCTGTCAACTATACAGGACATCATGAGAAGCATTGTACATCAAGAAGTTGGGGGTACAAGGCTTTTATGATATGCTTATTGACCATGCTTAGAACATGGCTATCTATCCTGACACATGAGCCTTGTGTGAAACCTTTCTGAAGGGAATACCTTTAGACATGCAGCATGCACTCATTTGCAATGACAGACTATTGCCTGAGATCAATATGGTGGAAGAATTTGTAGCTCATGGTGATACTTTTCAAACAACCACTCAAAACTGCCTTGCACTTTGAGCAACAAAGATTCAAAACTGCTATTTCACAAAGAATAGGCCTCAATAACAATGCCAACAACTCACATTGCCTTGGAAACTTCCTAGCCAAGAAGGCAGATATAGCTAGAAACATGAATTCAAGGTTCATAGTATGACAATCAAGGCTGAACTGAGCATGGAATGATCAGTATTGACCAAACTTTTAATCAACATTTGGTGCTAACAAGAAGCTGAGCAATGTCAAACCTGCTAATCAACAGCAAATCCATAAAGATACTCCAGCTCATGACAATGATAAAGATAATGCTGCAGCAGGGAAGAAGTGCTTCAAATGTGGCAGATTGGTCACTTTGCTAATAATTGCCCCAATTTCATAAAGGCATATGTCTGAGCAACTTATATTACTGTTCTAAGTGATCACACACTGTCTGATTCTGATCATATATTAAAAGGCAAATGCAAGGCTAAGCATGCTAACACTTAGCAAGATATGCTGGATGATGTTGAAAGCATTATTATCAATAAAAAAAGAGTATGTCAAGGTAGACATATATAACAATAAATACTCTGCTTATGACAGTGATTCAGAGCATTTAGTAGCTCTGCTAATTATCCACTGGACAAGTTCATGTGACTGATTGACACATCACAAATGAAGATGTACAAGGTGTTTCAAAGGTCAAGTACAAAGATAAAGAATGTCTTGTGACATATGTCAATATCAATGAACACAAGACATGGACCTTGTGGAATTTGGAAAGCACAACAACTGGAGTTATGCTTCAGTTTTTCCACATTCATAACATCTATATTTACCAGTTGAATGAACCTTTGATGCTATAGTTGAGCACAGTGGATAGTAGCACCTCTGTGCAGTTTGGAACTTTTGTTAATGTAAGTGTGATAAGCACTATTGCATGCAAATATGTTGATGTTGCTAACCAAGTTATTGTGGAAGAAGTATTGACTTCAGTATAATGAGTTGTGCTAAAAGACACTAATGGATGACTTTGTTGTTATTGGACAATGAAGAAAAAGAAAGCTGATTTGCAAAACAGACTCTGTGGAAGACATAAAAAGTTTACTGGAAAATAAAAAAGGAGAAGTTTAAACACTAAACAGTTTGTCTAATAATCAAACATCTCTTTTTCTTTTAAAAGAAGAATATCAAAATACTCTAAAAGAGAAAAAGATATCAACTATGTTATAAAAAAAAACCAAAGAAGAAAATGTAATAAAAGTGTAAAGATGTTTGATATTACTACTTATATAGTGGACAAGATAATTTTTGATATAAATCAATGTCAATAAACTTTATTTAAAGTTGAAATAAAAGATTTCATAATTCATGATGAAGAGAATAATTTTTGTTGTTGCTTATGCAACAAAAAATAAATTAGAGTCTATTCAAACTAAATGATCCTTTTAAAATTTATTTTATGATTACAATTATTATTTGAATAGGCTTACAACTCTCAAATTCTTAGAAAATGGAATAATATAATTGCATTTATATAAGCATGAGAAGGACAATGTTAAGCAGACTAAAATAATGTTTATTATTAATTAATAATAAATAAGATATTAGAGCCATTAAAATTTTTTTTAGTAGCATATTATTTATTTCTTGCAAAATAAAACACATGATATTCTTATGCCTTCATACTCCACACAAATGTAAAGTGAAAATACAAGCTCTTAAAGAGCAATATTGCTCCAAGGTATTTTAAGACTTAGACTCTGAGCCACTAAGAATATCAAGTTATAAAAAGCAAATCACTTTAGGAAATCATCTGAGTTTCTTAAAAAACATAATAAAAATATGTTATATAATTTCTAATATGTTTTTATAAATTTAAAAACAGTTAAATAAAATTATTTGTGTTAATATTATGTATTTCAAGCAAATAAAATAGTTTTTATTTGAAATTCTTTTAAAAATATACATATAAATTATGCTTTTCACTTTTAATCCAAAAAAAATTTTATATGTCTTCATGTGATTTAATTAAAACTCTAATTATGTTTTTTTTTCACTGTATTTTAAGAAAATCCTTCTATATTTCTTTGTTAAAATTAATTAGAAATATTTTTAGTAATTTATAAGAAAAATAAATTTAAAAAATTCGAAATGTTCAAAAAGCCATTCATTTAAAAAGTCAAAGCATTAATAAAATAAATTCAGCTTAAAGTTTTTTATAATATTAACATTTTTTTTCTTCAACAAAAAAAATCATTTAAAAACAATTTTTCTAAATTATTATATTTACAAACTTTTTATTTTAATAGTTCAAGAATTTAAAAGCTATAACATTGTTTTTTTTTATTTTAATCAACAGCTAATAATGTAATTCCTTCATAAAAGCAAGTTTCAAATTAACTATTCAACAAAGCCAATAATGTAATTATAAACTAGTTTAAAACATTCTTATACAAAAAGTATGCTATTTATAATGTCAAATAAATGAAAGGATGACTCATGCAATGCTATGATAGATGTAAACTTCTTTATCAATAGAAAAATAAATATATGTTTAATCTTTATATGCTATTAATTTATTTATCAAATTTTAAATTTATTTTGTTAACTTCATTTTTGCCAATTTATTTCAAAAAATGAAGAGGCAATTTGTTATGCCTTTAAAATATGTAATATTATTATAATTTAATATAAATATTATATAATAATTGAATAAAGTATTGTATAAAAGTATAATGAATGCTTTATTATATACTCTTCTTATGAGTTTGTTAATAGACTTACAAATAAAGTAAATATTATAATAAAAAAATTGTTAAGAAACTATTTATAACTGTTCATATTAAACCTTTTCATTTGTTTCCTTCATTTTAAGCCTGCTTTTTATCTTTATCCTCTTATCTTCATTCTTTCATTTTCATCCTTCTATTTTCATCCTCCCATCTTTTAGTGACAAATTTTTAACTAAGAGTTATTTTTTGATCATATTTTCTTGTAATTATATGCTATAAGTTTAAAAATTGAGGCCATTTATAATGGAATTTCATTTTCAGTACAATTTTCAGAGTTGTGATAATTTTTGAAGTTTGCATTTTTAAAATAGAGTTAAAAGTTTTTCTAAAGCATCATACCTAGCCAAAGAGCTTCTTAGACTTGTTCTTTTTAGATCTTCATCTGCTAAATAAGTAATTATGTTTATAAACTCTTGTATAGTACTGAATAAACTTTGAATTTCTCTCTGTTAGTTGTATGATTTGGCCACAGCCTCTAAAAGTCATCTTTACAGCAGAACAAGTTTCTAGTTTTGGTCTAAAAGCCCTCTATTCAATTGTTTTAATAAGTCAAAGCAATTGTGTCAATTGTTCTAATAAGTTGATGTAATTGAAAGGTCTCTTCTTCATTAGCAATTTATTACTTTCTGTGCTTTTACTATGACTTAGCCAGCCTCTTTAGCTCTTTTTCTAATGCTTCAAGCCTTCAAGATGAAGCTTGGAGTCATCTGTTGGCTCTAGAGACACAGGTCCAACTTATTCAAGCTTTTCTTACCTTTCACACTATTAAACTCATTGAATTATGCCAAATTATTGATGCTGTGTCCCTTTTCTTTTAAACCCTTTTGGAATGCCTTCTCCATATTTTTACCACTTCCCCTACACCCTCAATAGCTGCAGAAAGGTTTCTTTTGGCCTCTAATTTAAGTCTTTTGACTTTTCACACCAAACTTCCTTGCTTTATATTTTTTAATGTCTTTAATAAGAACTGTAAAGTTGGAAAACATTTTCTTCAATTCTGTATCATCTATATATTCAACTGAGTGATGAAGCCTTTATCTTTGACACTTTTAAAATTGCTTGGATCATTTTCTATATAAAGCAGGTCAAGCTTTAACCTATGCATTGCACATTTTTTAGTGTTTAAAAGAAATATGTCACAAATCATCTTCAAACCTCCACCAGACCCTGAACCTTCTCCAAACTACCTCAGTAAGCCCAGGACATACTCCCTCTCACCCTCAACATCTATAACACCTTTTCACTCCCCAGCACTCACTCTGGCAACTTCCAAGGCTTCTCCAGAAAACTCCAACACTTCTCCAGCAGTCCCTGAGATCCCCTCAGACTTTACGTAAGTCCACTTGCCCCAGTGCATATCATGGTTATATATCAATATAAAACTGCCACCAACTAGCTAGTCTCAGAATGTGGATGGTAGAACAACAGGTAGGGCAGGAGGTGTGGGTGGCCCAGGTGGAGACAAAGGTGAGAAGGCAGCACAAGGAGTGGTGGGCAAATGAGGCAGCCTCAAGGCAAAGTAGGATCCTGCATAAGTGTTCTCTGTTCTGGTCTTTCCTGCTACTGATCTCAGGAACCTTTTTCTTAGATTGGGTTTGCAAGCATTGGACCCTTTTGGATGGGGCTTTGGCAGCATTTGCATTGATCCAGGACAGGTTGAGTAGGATGCCTGGAAATTTCCCTCTGAAGCTAGAGCAAGGGATGGGGCAGATGGGGAGGTTGCTGGCAGGCCACCAGCAGCAGAATTCTGTGGATCCAGGGTCATGGTAGAAGGTGGCTATGGATGTAGAGGAGGTGTTGTCAGGGCATGAGAAGATTCTGACCACCATGGTAATGCAGATAGAGATGGACTTGACAGTTATGGCAATGGGAAGGGGGGTTCTGAAGGAGGAAAGGTGAGAGAGGTCCACTCTGGCTGCTTTTATGATTTCCTGAACTTGATTTTGTTTAGCTGATCTTTCTGTTTCAGCTTGTATCCCTATAGTTGTATATACATTTCTTGGGTGTCCATTCCTTCTAGTGTGGGGTGAGATCTGTTAGTTGGGTGCAAAATAAGAGAAGATGAAGCATGTAGGGGGGTCTTGGTAAGAGAATTCCTAATGAATCTGGAGGCAGGAGTTACATTCACTATTGCTGTCTGTTAGTATTAGTCCCAGAGGTTCTGGGACTTGGAGGGATGCTGTTAGTGGAAGTCTCAGAGCTTGGCAGGGGTGCCAGAGAGTTCCTCCAGAGTTCTCAGGTGTTATTTTTGGATTCATAGCCTTTTCACCAGACTAGGTAGTGGAGTAGGCCATGGACAAGGCAGGAGTTGAGGATGTGGTTGACCTCACAGTTGTATTTGTCCTCAACTTTGACAGGCATGGGTCAGCTAGGGCATTGTCTGGAAAAGGGGTCTGGAGTATACTTCTCAAAGAGGCAGACTGTAATGTGTCCATTACAAGTTCTGCTACTTATAGCTCATACTCTGTGATTCAAAACCGGTTTGTTAGGTCTACAAAGTATGAAGTAAGGTGCTGCCTTACATAATTACAATAATAGTATTTATAGGTAGCATCATGTAATGCTACCAGAATAACATAATATAGGACAATATAACAGGGGCTCCATTACATACCCCCCTTTTGAGTCCATCAACAGACTTATAAAAAAAATAAGGACAGGAAAAAAGGAGTGGGATATGGCATCCTACCTATGAGTTGGCACTGGGGCCCTACTTATGATCCCTATGTTGAAAAAAGGTGTAGGCTCAGATAGGCCTACATGCATAACAGTGGGCAAGTGATATCTTGATGCATTGCCTAGATGTGTGTTGAGTGATATGCATGGGCACTTAGTCAGCCAAGTATGAGAATAGTCATAGTGAACTACAATTAGTAGTTCATCCTGCTTGTTTGTTTATTGCAGAGACAATGCTCCTTTGCTGCTTACAATGTCAGCCCAGTGCTCTGATACAGCATTAGCTGTATTTGTGGAGCTGCTTGTTCTGGCTTCAGGTGCAACTGGGATAGCAACATTGGTTGCTACAGCTACATCTAAAGGGCCAAGATGATGAGTGGGGTCATCTCTAGGCTGGTTTCAGTAGGTGCCAAAGATTTGTCAGCATAGTCCAATTCCATGGACTCCTTTGTAGGTGCATTCTGGGAGGATGCAGCAGGGCTCACAGAAACAGCAGGAGTAGCTTCCACTGCTGACAATAAAAGCTCTGCCTCAGTTAAGATGGCAGTTGGTGGAGGGGTCATGACTAGTGGCTCCTCACCTCTGCCAAGGCAGCATTCACCACCTCTGCAGGACAGTGCAGCAGGTGAGTGAATATAAACAACTTTTTGTAGCACAGCCATTTAGCTGCATGCAGTGGGAAGTTACTGTGGCTCTTGTGCAGTTGCAGGAGCACTCTAAAGTGCTTCCTGTTATCATCAGTAGATGCATACCACCCATTGTACACCACTAAGGAAGAGGGTACTCCTATGGACTAGAGTCAATGATGCTGTTTATTGTCAACCTACATAAATAGGTTTATGTGCATTGCACTAGGTGACCAGTGGTGATCCAGGAAGCATATACTGTAAGTATATGCATGGTTCACCCAAGCAGGTGGCACCCAGTTTGTAAGGAGGTGGCACATTACCTCTGGTTTGCTGAGATTGTGAATTTGCATAGGCAACATGTGTAGCCTATGCAGAGTGAAGGTGTAGGGTTTAAAAGGAATAAATTCCCCTATATGAGCATGATAGCTATCAACTGCATTTCAATAGAGATGGAGTTGAGCTACCACCATAGCAAATAGCCACATATAAGCTGTTTGTGCATGATGTGTGGTCAGGGCCAATGCCCAACCTAAGATGTAGCCAAAGACTGATCACCAGTCTATGTGCAACAATGCATCAATGGCCACACCTGAGAACCTGGGTAGCTGTGGTGTATAATATACTGTGCCTAAGCATTGATGTCAAGGTGCCATGTGATCAGGACTTGGTTAAGTCCTGCTCCCTGAGCATTGTTGTCTATATGGCCAAGTATGGCTAATGAGAGAGATGGCAAGGGGAACAATTGCCAGTGATGGTCCCCCCCTGGGCAGAGAAGTGGCTAGCTCCTCCAGAGTCAACTCTAGGACTCACTACATGGTGTGATCTAGCCAGTCTGGAACAGTATAGAAGGAGATCCAGAAGAACTCCTGAATGAAGAGGGCAGCATGTACTTGTAAGGGTGACTTCTGGAGGCTGCAGCTAAGTCACACAACTGGCAGAGGGAGATCCAAAGTCTATTCAGTACTGTACAAGAGTCTATGGACATAACTATTCACCTGGCAGAGGGAGATCCAAAGAGAACAAGTCTAAGGAGCTCCCTGGCCAGGTGTGATGCTTCAGGAAAACTTC
>JAGGAV010015555.1:0-75423 GCA_017657295.1 Termitomyces sp. DKA64 | reverse complement strand
AGAGGAAGCCCTTCCCAAGACTGTTGTTGAGATAGTCCTGGAGAGCCAAGAATTTGACTTCCAACATGTTGTCGATCTTGCCAATGGGGGGGGGGGAGGTGCCATCTTTGAGATTGATCATGTAGTCATAGAATCAGTGTGGAGGAAGTTCCTTTGCACTTCCTTCAGAGAATACATCAGCAAATTTATGATACTCTGGAGAAACTACTTTGCATAATATTTGTCCCTCTGTCTTCAGAGTCTCAAGTAAGGTGATGCTGGCATGGATGTGCTCTTCTGGAAGTGTCAAAGTGACCTGGAGTTAGAAGGCAGGGGTACCATCCTGCAAGATCTATGTGAAAGGAATGGCACTAATGATTTTGATGTTGAGGGCTTCCAGATCAATGATGCCAGGCATTGGGAGTGCAGCAGTGGAGTCTGGGGTTGTCAGGGGTCAAGTGGGATAGTTTGGGCCCTTGTACCAGTTGCAGGGAATATTAGGAGGAAGCCGTCAGGATGTGTTTACAGAAGTTTGGGATGAAGATGCTTCTTCCTCCTCTTCTGGGTCATCCTTAGGCAGGATGGGGGTGCCAGTGGCTCCAGTGCTGCTGGGAGCCAAATTGGAGTCATCAGGGTCATGGGGAAAGTAAGGGCAGAGAGTGATGGCAGCTGCCAGGCAGGCTTTGGGGCTGAGGAACTGCATGGTGAGGTCCTTTCAGTTGATGTTGGAGTTGATGTTGCACAGCTAGGATAGTCCAAGCATGATCAGGGTTGCTTCCAGAAGTTGGGTAATGAGGAGGTGGGTTGGAAACTGCAAACTGTTGTTAAGGGTGAGGGAGCTAGGATGGAATTTGGTGATTCCAGAAGTGGCAGATCTTCCATCAAACAGCTGTAGCTCCAGAGGCATGTCAAGGGATTTGTGGGAGAGGTTGAGCTAGTCACTAATGAAGGTTCTGGAGGCTTCACTGTTGATAAGGGCAAGGAGGATGGTAGGGGAGTCACTGAGGGGGGCATTGATGATGAATGATTGTGCAGATTGTGAGTGGAGCTACAGAGGGATTTAGGGAATGTTGGGGGTGACTTTTCAAACATCAGGGTTGGGAGAGATGTTGAAGGGGATGGGTCCCAGGTTGGGTAAGCTATCCCAATTGAGGCAGAGTGTGAGACTAGGCCAATTAATGTGAGGATTAGTCATTCAGAGCCAGGAGAACCTGAAAATGAGGGGGGTGGAGGCATGCAACTTTGTAATCAATAGTCAGAGGTCTTGCTGTTGTCTGTTGGTGAAAGTGATCCTCATTTCTACACAATGGGTAATGTTGCCAGCAGAGGTTGGATTGCTGTCAAAGAGCTTTAGTGGGATTGGAAAGGGGAGTTACCAGTAGAGGTCATAGAGCAAGTGCTGCTAGGGATTTGTCAATGAAGTTATCTGTTGTGCTGCTGTCAACCAGAGTGGGTATGGAGTCAGGAGAAAAGGGGAGGGTAGTGTGGAGGAAGAAGTTGTGGGCAGAGTAAGAGGAGAGGTGTGCTGAGAGGGTGTCCAGAGCAATTGCCATTGCATGGAGAAAGATAGCTGAGGCAGAGAAGACATCAGGGTCTGATCTGCAATTTAGTGTCTTCATGACCTAAACTGCAGAGTCATTTTCCATAAACTGATAATCACAGTCTTCCCCACCAATAGTCCAGACAGCATGTCCCATAACTTGGTGTTTAGAGCAATCATTGATGAAATGGCCCTGCTCACCACACAGAATATATGCCCCTTCCTTCCATTGTCATGCCTGAGTCTCTGCTGGGATGTCAATTTAGAGCCAATCCTTGATCTAGTTGGCACACAGGAACTCCTGGTTGTATGTGTGGTCCAGGGAGTCATCCAGGTCTGGGGGGTCATCAGATTCAGGGTCCAGAGGGTCCAGGGCATTGCAGAGGTCAGCAGTGTTAAGCTGAGTGGGGGGTCAAGGTCTGGGGGTCATGTCATACTAGCTGGGCCTTATCTAGGGAAGAAGCAGGGTGTGGGGTTAGCAGATGTTGTGGAAGCAAGGGTTCAATTGTTGTTAGTTGCTCCAGGCTGCCAGCTGGGGTTGCTGGAGGGCTTCAGTTGTTCTGCAGGCCTTGGTTTTCACTCTGTCTTCCTAATAGCACTGATCAATCGTGATGAGTGTCTTGTATTTGTTATACATGGGCTGCTTGGGTGCAAGGCAGAGAACATCCTTAATCTATTGTGGAAGGGTGCAGCAAAGGGCAAATTTTGGAGGGCATTGTAGTTCCATCCCATCTCATAGGCTTCCCACTCAAACCAAATAATAAAGGTTGTAAACCATTTGTTATTGTGCATCCAGAGATTGTACAAATTTTCTTCCACCTCTGTTATAGTATCAAATACTCCAAACTTACTGAAGAATTCCTGTGTGAAGGCAGGCTGATTGGAGAGTATTGGGTTGTTGGGGTCAAACCAGAGCAGTGCCATGTAATGATTGAAGGCAATGCCCTGCAAGTAGGAGGTGGCAAAGGCCACTGGTGAGCTTTCAAGCTGAAAGATAATGGGCTTAGCTTGAAACATTGTAAACATTGTGTTAGGAAGGTTCATCACTTCTGAGGGTCCCAGCCATTGAAGAGTTCTGATTTCTGAATGTCAAGCTTTCCTTCCCAGGCCAGTGTGTCACATGTGTTGTCCTGGGCATTTTAGGTTTGGGGCAGGGGTCTGGCATTGTAGTAGTAATAGTAGTTATTCCTACCTCTGTGCTGAGGGGGAAAGTTGTCCATGGCTGGGCTTCATCCACTAGGAGGTCCACTGTTGGGAGGCCTGCCACTGGGATTTGGGCCAGCATTGCCCAGAGGAGGTTCCAGGGCCCAGCCAGGAGGAGGGGGTCCTCCAGGGGTCAGCAGCCCAAAGTTGTTGGCATTGACAAGGCAGTTAGGTAGGAGAATGGGTGGCAGTTGGGGCAGCATAGGAGGAAGAGCTGTTTTGAGGGCTCCAGGGCCAAGAGGCTGTCAGAGAGAGGGTGAGGGGTTGCTGTGGAGGGTGGGGCATATCTTTGGGAGAGGTGGAGGTTGACATGGGGGGGTTGGTCCCTGGGGAGCTCAGGAGCTCCTTCTTGAGGGGCATGTTCCCTGCTAGAAATCTCTAGCTCATTGATATAAAAGAGGATATGGGTGGAAGCAAGGTTGTCATTGGGGAAAAGGAGTTGAGGGGGTTGAGGGGCAGGGCATTTGGGCTTGGTGGGCTGGTCCCAGGTGTGGAAGGTGCTGGGGACAGAGTTGGCCCAGGGACGAGCAGAGAGAGCCAGGGTGTGAGTAGTGGGCTGGTTGAATAACCCTCTGGCAGGGTTGAGAGATCTCAGGATGTCAGACACAGCATTGAGCTCCACCTGTTGGCAAGGAATGGGGGCCAGGGCTTTGGCTTGGGCCCTGGTGGGTTCTTCTCATTGCACATGGAAGGAGTGGGTGGGGTCCAAGAGGTCTTCAAAATGGTGGGGGTTCAGGCTGGTATGGATCTTGTCAACCAGGGCATGGAGTTCTTCCCAGAGGCTGGCATCAATCTCAAGGGTACTCCTGATATTCTTGGGGAGGATGCCTTGCTGGTAGCACTTGTAGAAGTCCAGGAGGCAATCTGCCCATGTCTCTGGTGTCCCAGAGATGTTTTAATGTCCCAGGCTGATGAGGGCTCTTGCTTGTTTGGCAAATTTGGTGGGAGCTAGGCAGAGAGAGCAAAGGACCTCATCACATTGTTGGACATAGGCTTTGACTCATTGCTGCCTAAGAAAGGATGGGGCTTGGATGGGGGAAGCAGTGGAGGGTCAAGGCTGAGGGGGGAAGTAACTGTCAAATTGTTCCAGGGAGGCTGGAGCCACAGCAGGAATAGGATAAGCATAATAGGATCTGGGGGGAAAGGCCAAGAGTACTGGGGCTGTGGGTGCCCAAGGGGCCAAGGGGATGGCAGGCTGCAGGTGGGGGTAGATCCCTTTGATGGGGCATAATAAGGGGTGGTGCCAGTCCAGGGATGGGCCCTGACTGATGGACAGGCTGTAGGGGGTTGGGTTTAGTTCTGGAGCCCAGTACCACAGAGTGGCTATGATGTAGCAGTCAGGTATTGGATAGAGCAGAGGATAATAGGGGTTGAGTACTGGCCTACCATAATAGTCAGTTAGATAGCCAGCAGGCAAGTACATGGGATTGTAGTTAGACATCAGAAATGGGGTAAGGGGAGAGTCTTGATATTATGTCAGATTCTAGTGACCACAGGGGCTCAGCTACACTGGGTAAGTCCCTTACCAGGTGGACATGACATCTACACTCATGATCCCAGGCTCCAGTGAGCTCTGAAAGAGTGAAACTAAGTGGACAAAGGAGGGAAAGGTGGTCTGGGGAGGTCTGGGGTACCCCAGTAGTCTAGACAGAGGAGTGGAAGTAGCAGATGAGGAGGAGTGAGTATGGTACAGAGCTCCAGAGTTGAAATATCAGGAGCATGGTGAACCCAGGGTTGGATTTCTAGTTGAGGGTGTGGAGTTTTTGGAGACTATGGAGTGTAAAAATAGAGTTGAGGCAGTAGAAAGGAAGATGAACATAACTGGGAAGTTGAGATGAGACAAGAGACTCAAGAAAAACAAGGCAAGGCAAGACTTAGAAGCTAGAGATCAGAAATGGAGATGGAAAAGAAAAATGATAAGATGGGAACTGATAAGACTGAAACAGATGAGATTGGCAAGAAGATATAGAACAATGAGATGGAGACACAAGAGATATAACAAACATGAGAACATAGGTAATATTAAGACTACCATTACTAGTCCTACTCTATAGTTTAAGTACCTGTGGGGGAGCTTGTCTGGGACTGCAGGTCTAAGGCTGGACCACATGGAGTGGGTCTCAGGTACAATTGGCTGGGTGTTGGGAGTGTGTTGATGCATAACTGTGATGCATGCCAGAGGAGGTGGAGGGGCTTGGAGTTACCCAAATACTAAGGGAGGATCAGGGGGATCACAGGGTATGCTGGGGAAGCATTGGGGGATCTCCAGAGAAGTGTCGGGGTTTGCTGGTGTGGGTGCCAAGGGTAGGGGAGGGTTATGGGGGTTAGAGGAGGAGGGGAGTGTGCTCTAGCACTTGCAGTACTGGTTTGGGCAAAGTCTGGGGGTATGGCAGAGGTGTGGGGCAGGTTGTGACAGGGGGTGCCTAAGGCATCTGCCACTATACCAAGAATGCCACTTTCAAATATATATATGCAATCAGCCCCACCAGCCAAACCATTAAAAATTTGATAGCTCCACAATCAAAATTTAGTTTGTCCTAACATGGAAAGCATGGCAGTCCCCATAATAGGTGCCCTTGAAAGATAATCCAGTCAAACCCAATGGCCATCTCAATGATGGCAAGTCACAGATTGCTGCAAGTTCTTGTTGCTGCTATGCCTCTAATTTTGCAAGTGCCTTCTCCACCACCTATGTTTGATGTAGCCATCATTGGTGGTCTCTCTCATTTTCTGTTTGGAAACAATATGATGGACCAGATTGCCAGTTTCATGTGACTCCCAATTGACAAGCAACCTCCATGGCCAGAGCAAAGAGGGAGACAGACTGATAAAGAATGGTTGAATTCTTTACCAGACAGAGATGCTCCGTGGAGATTCAGGTAATGTAAGCTACACAGCATAAGAGACATGAAAAGCACATAAGTCAATACAATGGAAGTTGACTGAGAGTTTAGGAGATCCCATGATTGCTGTCATAGTTCCATATCAGGATATCACGTTGTCCAAAATAAGCCAAGAGAAATTTGGACCCTGTGGAGCCAACACTTGAGACCCCATGCAAATATGCTCTAATACGGACACAATTTACTTTACTAGTAGTAGAATGGCTGCCTAAGGATGCAAATTGAGTCCTTGCCACCATACATAGATGCCTACCACGGCCAAATTAAACACTGCTGGTAACAAATCTAGCTGAACGATGGCATATACCCATGCTGTAGCTAAAGGAGGGCACTGGATAAACATAAATTAGATTTAGATTGTAAATTGGGACGTTCACTGTAGACAGACCTGTTTCATATTTATCAACCATGACCCACGATTCAACAGATATAGCATTCTACAGCCGGAGAAAATCCCGATGATGAAGAGAAACATCTGCGTCTTTCGATAGTATTTGTAGCGCGTCGCTGTCATAAGAACATAAGCGGCAACGCGTGCACAACCACCATAATCACATACTATAGAATACAAACAATGAAATGACTGAAAGAAAGTCAGCATAGTACCAAATTAAGAATAGCAGCGCACTTGGCACTCCCGAAACCATTCTGTCCACCAAGGTACCCAAGGTCGGATGCTTTCCGTATTGAAAGTGAATGAGGCTGCTCCTAGAGATCAATATTTGGCTACAAACGACCCCAAAGACGCACATGTCCATGAGAAGCAGAAGAAAAGAAATAGGAATAATGTAAAGAGTTGCATTGAGGATTTCTTCTACCAGAGGGTCCAAATCCCTTGTGTCTCCCGTTCCCTCAGGCTCAGGCGTAGTCTTCAATTTCTTCAAAATCCCGGATTCGTTAATCAAGCGCCATTGCTCCTCTTCAGGGATGTCTGTCATTTCTGGGAAGGGTAAATAGCCTTAGTTTCGGCGGCCTTACAACGGTCCAGACGTCCCAAGAGTCACACGTGTCACGCTGATGACTGACCAAAATCTTCTTGACATTCTACAGGCGCACGGAGAGCGATTCCTTGAGTCGTTCTCGCTTCCAAACACCGAACTTGAATCTAAGAAGCGGAAAAGGGTCGACGATCCATCAGTTTTGAGCATTTCCTCGACTTTGGAGAAAACAAGATATGATGATGAAGAATGGGAGGGCATCACTGAAGAACTTGTAAACGGCAATGATGATTATTTGGAGCCCGCGTTGACTTCTGGTATGTTTGAGTTTCGTCTTATCACAGTTGTGTATTTACCAGTAGACTCTGGGCACGGCACGAAGATAACGAGTGCGCGACCATGGATTCCTACACTGATTCAAAAGTCGTTGTATTTCAAGACATGAACCGGAGTACAAAGCAGTATGAGTCGACATCGAGTTCTCGGATGGCAGGTTTTATGGTATGCTTGTGTATACTTCTATAAGTTTGTCTCCTCATCATCAACATCGCAAGTCTTCCAGAATTTCTCAACTGCGTCAGGATGATCCCAGAACTGTGGGGGGTAAGACAGAGGAAGAAATCGATGATGAACGGTGCGTCTAGAAATATGGTGAAAGTTTCTAGTCTGATCAGCCCTTTCTTCAGTACGAACGCTCAGAACGATGCGATACTGCATCATCTAGTTCATACCAAGTTACTGTCTGGTTCTCTGAATCCAGATCTTGACATGACCCCTGCACAGCGCCGCAAAGCTCTGGCTGGACGTGTACTCGAGCTCACCGGTGCAGCCAGGCTAGGCAGGGGAGAAACATTCGTTCGTGACATGGAGAGAAACAAAGCCTCTAAGCGCGTGCGAGACGGCTTAAAGCAGAAGCAAAAATACAGAGCAAGGCAACGGCTCGAAGAGGTAAAAACCAATACAAACCCCGTCTACAATCATGATTAACGCGATACCAAGGCGAAAGATCTTGGTAACTATCACCCCACTTTAAAGAAGTTGTTTGAGGACCCAGAAGCCCCTTCAATCAAGAAACGAGAGAGGGGCCTCAAGATGGGTGTTGGAAAGTTTCGTGGTGGATTTTTGCACCTTGGTCAGGAGGATTTCCACGCGATTAATGGAACAGGTCGAAGTATATCGCAAGGTTTGCGAAGCGGTGGGAAAAGGGAGCGAGGGCGGGGACAAATGAACAAGACGCTCAAACCCAAATGAACAAGATTCATTCACCAGTTACGCTCGACTTACTCTAGGATGTTGGAACACTCCTACAAGATTGACCTTATATGCAACATGTGAAATGATGACAATCCAACCTCGGCGGGAAAGTGTAGTTTTCCATGCGGGAAAAGAGAGTTAAAAGAGTAGTTGAGGAATAGATATATCATAGTTCACTCCCTTCGAGGACCGCACAAAAGGATTGCATAAGGAGGGACACAATGCGAACTGACTCTACCTGCAGCTTTTATATTGACTTCTTTATAACTTCGGTATTGTTGGATCAGGCCAGAAGAAAAGAAAAGCTAGATGCATGACGAACTGGCTGTCCTAGAGGCAATGTATCCCCATCCATACATTACAAGTCCATTGATGTTTGTGATCAGAGTCCTTGCGCCTGGATCTCACTCCATTGTAACTGCCGCACATGCGATAATGCTTGCGTGACCTTGCTGATAGCGTCCGCCATCGCTCCGATTGATGGAGGAACAATTGCAGCCTGCGGGTTGGTGATAGTCCTCAGCCTAGTGGATAACGTATGGAGTGTGGACTGCAACGCTGATGCTGAATCTTCCAGAGCCTGAAGTTGGGAGGATCCCAGAGTCTTCACAGTAAAAAATCAGTATCCAAAGCCTGCATAGTGATCGCTCACCAATGAATGTTCAGACTGAAGACGGGCGATCGTCGCCGATGTCTAGAATGCCAGAGACATAATGAGATCATGATGATAACTATGGTCAAAATGTCACACACAACAGGTTCTACCTGTACCAGAGGTTGATGTACAGACGGGGTGGGCATGTTGAGAATTGTCCCCTCATTCACACAAGACTCAATCTGTACGCGACTCCGCTCAATGCTAATAAGAGGCGAAACTGTATTGATACCGCTATTGTCGGGGCGCAAGGTTTCAGGATTGGTGAGGATTAAGCGCTCTCTTCCAGACAGATCAAGCTCAGTAAGATAGATTCCACCGCAGATAACACATTCCTATGCCTATGAGTAAGGAAGGATCAGTTATCGAGCAGTACACGAACCTTTCTAGGGTCCTTCTCACCTCCAACTTTGGGAGGCCGAACCAAAGGGATACCATAGCATCGGTTGCTCGGACATTCATCTCCTAACATGGCCCAGCCCTTCAAAAGGCGCTTGCCAATTTCGGCAGAAGCAATGTCGGACTGTTCGCGGCGGCGCCTTGATTCCTCAGTATCGGCAGGAGCGAAAACGGGAGAACTTAATGCGCTGGATAGTTCTGTAGGAGGTGTGGACGAGCGGGATGGATCAGAGTCCGATGTTGCTGTATCAGATGTATTCACAGTGTCTTGTTGACAGGATTCCCCTAGGCAATAGACCAGGTTCGTTTTGGCCTTTGCTGAGTTTTTGGGGTGCGCACCTCCAGCAGCAGCATCGCAATTGGCACAAAAGTGGATGACTGGAGTCCTACCGTTCGGTGAACGCATCAAAGGAACACTACAGCCCGGCGTTTTGCAGGATTGGTCAGTTAAAACCTGACGAATTCAGATAAATTATTAATTAAGTAGAAGATAGACGCACCCAGCCTTTCAGCATGTAGTCACCAAGTTTTTTGGAAACATCAGCAACAGACGACATTTTTGGGGGCCTTTAGTGAGCAAAAATTAAACCACGGCAATACTGTATCTCAGACTGCGTTTCCAAGCTAAGGGGGTTGAAGCAAACCTTTCAGGTGATCACGTGATCTGTCCCGTAGGTCATATGATAATGGAAGCTCGCTGGCTCGCATTTCCTATTTTGGCAGCTGCCACGACATTGGAATCGCACAAGCACGCCGAAAGGAACCACGACATTGCTCGCTGAATCACCCCTGCTACTTAGCGCACCTAATGAGGTGGGGAAAGTATTGGCCCGAATACTTCTTCGTCGTTCTTGTTGTTGCGATCAATGGTTCCCGATGGTTATGGTACACTAATGCAACAAGTGCACCATTTCTTGCGACAGGGACCGGGTGGACTGAACAAAGAAAACTGGTGACTAGGTAGGCATGTCTGTGTTGATGCTAATTCTCTGTTGAATTCCTGGAAGGGAGAAAATTCGCGAGTTGTGGTATCACGGTTACGATAATTATATGACTTACGGTCAGTACTGAGCTTTCCATGACTGAGGCATCGCTGACCAATCCTTTAGCATTTCCGATGGATGAGGTATGCTATCAAGTAACATACATTCAATTTTCTCATGTATAAGCCAGCTGACACCCCTCTCATGCACGGGGCAAGGGCCCGATTGGGGCAATCCGTGAGTGAGCCATACTGCCGTACAAACGTCTGATTAAGTGGGTACTTGAAAAGGTGGAACATTGCATCGAACGATGTTGCAGGCAATTTCTCCTTGACCCTCATTGATGTCATCGATACTCTGGTTGTTCTCGACGATCGGCAGGGTTTCGAACAGGCTGTCAAGAACATCATCAATTGGGTTTCATTCGACGTGAATACCAAACCTCAAGTCTTTGAGACAACAATCCGCGTTATGGGTGGTCTGCTGTCTGGTCATATATTTGCCAATCAATCGGGGCAACCATTTTATCTCCCTTGGTATCGTGGTGAACTGCTGGAATTGGCATACGACCTCGGCAAAAGGCTCCTTCCTGCCTTCAAGACACCCACAGGCCTCCCCTATGCCAGAGTAATCGATAGTTTGTCTTGACATACCTTGAGAACTTAAAGTAACTCCAGATAAACCTACGGCATGGGGTAACGAAGGGTGAAAGTATAGAAACATGTAAGCGTCTTCAAATTTTACTAGACGTAACTCAAAGTGACCAGGTACCGCTGGGGCTGGTTCTCTGATACTAGAATTTGCCACTCTAAGCCGACTGACTGGCGACGATCGTTTTGAGAAAGCGGCACATAAGGTAGATGCCAGTATTCTATAATTCTGCTTGCAAAGCTTATCAACGAATGTGTTCAGGCATTCTTCGGGATCTGGAACCGAAAATCTAATATAGGACTTGTAGGAAACACCATCAATACACGGACCGGGGTTCGTAAGTCAAAGTCTACCCTTTACCCGATTCTCATTTCTGTGTTTTCTAGGCATGGACATCTCCTGAAGTAGCAAGCATCGGCGCAGGTGTGGACTCATTCTACGAGTATGCTCTGAAATGGTATATCTTAAGTGGTGCGTAATCATCTATCTGGCATAAGCTGGACTTTACAATTTTCAGGTGACGTCGAATACCTTGATGTATGGGAAGAAGCTTATGCCGCCGTAATGCGATTTTCAAGAGCGACCGATGGATTTTGGGTGAGTTGGCATGCTAGCTATGTAGAGTCATCATGCGGCTTCTCACTTGTATTCAAGTACCGGACGGTTCATATGGACAGCGGAGACGTGGCATATTTCACAGTTGATTCTTTATCTGCCTTTTGGCCCGGACTTCAAGTGCTAGCAGGGGATATTCAGAGTGCTATCAGACTACACTTAATCTGTAAGTCCCAACCTGCGTCTTCATGACTAGTTTTCGAATCTTTCAGATTACAATCTATGGCGGAGCCATTCAGGACTACCGGAAGTTTATGACACAAATTTCAAGAAAGCTACCTCTCATCAATACCCTTTACGACCTGGTGAGTTTTGTGTAATCACTATTTTGGAAATTGCGCCCTCATCCGCTCTGATCAGAATTTATTGAATCGACATGGTATCTCTATCGAGTGAGCAAGCCGTTGTCTCTACGTTGACCAGGCCACTGATGACTCTACAGGCTACTCGAGATCCTTTTTATCTTGACGTCGGGGAGCGCGTTTTGTTCGATCTGATCACTCGATCAAAAGTGGATTGTGGACTTGCTGGCATTCAGGACCTCAGGACCAACAAACGAGACGATCGAATGGAATCTTTTGCACTTTCGGAAACGTTGAAAGTCAGTGTTTCCATGGAGGCTTCCAACTATTAGCTGATGAATTGATAGTATCTCTATTTACTCTTTGACGAGGGCAACCCGTTGCATAGTAACGACTCAAACTATGTCTTCACAACCGAAGGGCACATCCTTTCTCTCGGCCGACAATTTTTGAAGCCAATTTCCGCTCCACGCAGAAAGCTTCGACACATAGACAATAATCAATGTCCAGTGTATAGGCCATTCATTCAGGGCTCCAATCGATCTGATTCAGTCGATGGTTTAGTTCGAGGTATTCAAGGTCGCCCTGATTTCGAGTATGCGCGATCTTTGGTCGGTCTTGCCCCACCTCAAAAAGATATCGATACTTGGTCTCCATCTGGTTGGTGTGAAAGACCACATGTCGACCTATTTGTGAGTGTTTTGCTCCAACTGGCTGCCTCCATAGTAATCAAGACTATGACCTAGTCTTACGATGTTGTTCTGTCCACAGACGGGAGGGCAGTCCCAGAGGATCTAAGTCCAAGCTTACTCAAGTTGGGTGTTCTTTCAGATGGATTCATCATACAAAATGTTACTGGTATCCGAACCCACATTGTTCGACGATTGGATGGCAACGGCTACGATATCAGGAAATGTACGACATGCCTTCACCTCCTTATTGATCAACCCTGACATTGATCTCGGCTAGTGGGACACTACACTGTGCGAACCGGTCATATTGTCTACATCAATGACTCTTCGTTACTTGCCCATCTTGAGCGAAAAAAAAGTAATGCGGAACATCTAAACCTAGACGTTCTTCTCCGGTTCTACGCGGAAGACGTTGATTCCTTGGTACAAACCCAGACCGCCACCACTTCAGATGACATGCAAGTCCTGCTAGTTGGCTACACTGCTCAATTTGGAGGAGCTGTCCATATCAAACCACACTCAGATCCCAACTCTTTGCAGTTCGCCCATCAAAGCGGAGTCAACGTTTATAGAGATACAGATAACCTACTTGGCTGCGCTCCGTACAAATATCTACATCCCTCGAGCGTCCTTGTCGTTCATCGAGGCGAATGCACATTCCTGGAAAAACTCATGTACGCGCGAGCTGCGTCCGCGGCGGGGGTCATTGTCATAAGTGATGATGATCTCGTCGTAAATCCAACTGCAAATACAGATGAGATACAAGCCGCTGGGGACTTAAGCCACACAGCCCTTGTTCTTTTACCACGCAAAGCTGGCGAGATTCTGTTGGAAATGATACGCCGCGCAGAACGGGGGATCATAAGCCAGGTGAGGATGGTTCTGGAGGACGACACGGCCGATATACCACAATCGAAGGATCCAAACCGGATATTGTATATTAACGGCCACCCTCTTCGTAATACAAGACTATGGGTTTAAAAGCAAAGAATCTAATCATCAGCTTGGATGATGGAGTAAGATGGTGCATCCAGCTTCGTCACACCCTTAAGAAATGTAAGTTCAATGATGAAGAGGTATTCTACGGTTTTGCCGCCCTGTTTCGCAACGAGCTCGCCTGCGGCCTTGGCGGAACCCCCTGGATATCACATTCAGGATGTTTTGAAGAAATTGCTTAGTGATTCACATACCAGTAGCGATGAGATCATCGATCACAATTACAGTCTGGCCAGGTTTAATAGCGTCAGATTGCATTTCGAAGATGTCCTGTTAGAATGGTCATGGCTTGCAGAAGCCGATTGGAGCTGAGCTCACCGTGCCGTACTCCTTCTCATACGAAGCAGAAACGCACTCTCCAGGGAGTTTACCGCGTTTACGAACAGGGACAAAGGCAGCTCCCAACCGAAGCGCGATCAACGGCCCCAATAGGAATCCCCGAGCATCGAGTCCAACAACGACGTCGATCTTTTTGGATGGAGAGAAGGCGATGGTGTGCGATGTTACGCGGTGAACAAAGTGTGTTATTAGAGTTTCGAACGCAAGTGGATTTCTCAGAATTGGGAAGATGTCCAGGAAGACTATACCCTGAAGTCATAGGACAAGCTGAGCATTCTTTACTCTTGGTCGGTCTATGCGAAACGGACCTTTTTAGGAAAGTCAGGATGGGACGTGAGATGGCTCTTAATGTATTCAACGTCCGACATAGTGGCTGTAATGGTAAGAGAAAAAAATCTAGAGATGAGCACTGATATCACATGGATCACACTTCCATGATGAGGGACGCTCAATTATTCGGTCCACAAAAAAGTTCGAAGTTCATTGCAAAAAATTACCAAATGTAGATAGAACCTTTCAATGTCCGCTGCCGTCTCGCCGAAGCTGTACGAGTTTGACAAAAGAAGATTCAGGCGCCGCGTATCCCCTCTCTTGCTGGGGCTCCTTAAATGTATGCCATAGATCCGTCTGTCCATGTCTATAGCTCATGTTATAACCCCCTAGGGCTTCTCAAATTGCTATACTCCTTTCAATACCCATTCTCGGAATGCCTTAGTATGTCCTTCTGCTCGCTGCGCCGTTGCCCTTCTTGCTGATGGCCTGTGCCTTCACGAGATGGGCCTGGCATCACTTGCGATCAGCATGAAACCCCGCACCACCTGTTTCCCAAATGATGACTTACCTTACGTGCCCGATCCACCCGAAGATTGTCTCCGCTCACCTGCCGATCATAATGATGTTCTCGCGTCTCCTTTCCCCGGACGACACCCACAAACATCGATTCCCAATGCCGCGGCTCAACAGCAGGACTCCTTCCTTCCGAAACTGCCTCCATACACACCCTCTCCAAGTCAAAAAAAAAGCAGGCAGATTCTTCTCTTACACTGTTGCTATGACGTTGTGGGCGACGAGTTGAGTGGAAGATGGGATTTTGAGCCAGGATAGACACAAAACGATCGAACATGTCCCTACCCAGTCCAAGGCGATAGTTTAGAAGTTACAACCATGATCGACTGATTCTAAATACATAGCGAAACATGGGCCGGAAATAGCAGTCGGGTGCCTGCAATGAGGTTGCAAAAAAGTCTCTGCATAACTGAGGATGTCTGCCTGTGTCTATGCCTTCGTCGATTTCACCATAAGTTCTATCTACATTTGGTAATTTTTTGGAATGAACTTCGAACTTTGAACTTTTTTGTGAACGGAATAATCGAGCGACCCGCGACCCTATGTGGCCTGAATACTCTCAACTTGAAGCGCCCAGCATATATATGCCTAAATCAAGTAATGCTCCGAGATCAGTAAGTTCAAAGGATTCCAAAGCCATATCTCAAGTTTGCATGAATCCATTGACGGAGCATAAAGAAGCGTAAAGCATAGTAATATATGGATGATCTACGACAAGCTCAGACCGAATCGAGAACCTCAGGCTCCTTAAAGTCCTTGACCACCCGTGTGCCTGTCTCCTATACGTTGCAAAAGCATCAGCAGGTGCGACTAGAGGGTTACGAATTAAACATACGTCTGTTGACTCGCCGTGGAGTTCGAGCAATTTAGAGACATCAAACTTGGGCGCCTTCAAGATTTTCGCCTTGCGAACGTAAACGTTCTGCAAAGGATAGATGCCACGAGCCGCCTTTTCAATCTCCCGTCCAATGGCTTCCGGCACAAACTTCTGGACGAGCTCCTTCAAATCACAGCTGCTCGCTTCCCGAGTCATGATCTCAAACATCTTTTTCCTAATCTCCCGCACCTGCGCGGTTTGGGCATAGGTGGTCTTCTTGACCTGTGACGGGCGTCGTTTAGTGAAGCCGATAGCGAAGAGACGGAGAAGGTATCCGTCGGTAGTTTTGACATCGACATGAGCCTCAATGAGCGTTTGCCATTTGCGAACAAGAGAGCGTAACTTGTCAGATGTGAAGTCCATGCCATGGAAATTGGTAAGGCAGCTCTTGCCCTGGACTTCGTCAACTCTTAGCTTGATCTTGCGGAAGGATTGCTCCTCGTCCTTGTTGAGGTCGGCAAGAGAGACTTCGACAATACGACCCTTCAGCGAGTCGTTCGCGTTTTCTAGAGAAAAATAAAACAGAGATCAGGCAGAGGAGCACAGGACATACTGAGGCCCTGCGACCTGTTGACGAGGGTCTTGCCAACGTTGCGAACTTCGAAAATTGAAGGCGCCTTGATATCATACCAGTCTAGAGGAAAGTTGAAAGCAAAATAAAAGATGAGGTGCAGCTACCTACCTTTGCGAGAAAAGGGGTCGACGACCTTCTTCTTGATACCCTTCTTACCCTTGGAGAGGCGCTTATTCTAAGGGGAGGGTTCAACATGTGCAAAAATACAAGCGAGCAGGAGTACAGACCTTGCCGACAGCCATATTGATGAATTAGGTGGCCCGCAGAGGAGGATGAGCCGGCACTTGGACGGGCGTAGTTTTGGATGGCGGGGCTGACGATTTGGCTATGTTGACTGTCCAAATGCGTCTCAGTGGCTTCAAACCTTATCACTGCAGCTGTAAAGCAGTTCCCACGTACTGTCACGCATGTCACACCTCGTATGCTCACTCGTGCCGAGTTTGACGCCGCCTGCAAGACAATTGTCAATCACTCTCCATCACCAGCTCTCACTGGCTGGTCCTGGAATGAGCATCCTGTGCGCCGCTTCCATGTGTCATCTGTCCATCGTCATCCGACCTCTTCAAGTCTGTACTTGGTTTAGGCTTCTTATCTAGGACGGTACACCACTTTCGGCGACTTCAATCGACGTCCGCCGGCGAGCAACATGTAATCCAAGAGGACGAGGCCGAGGCCGAAATGAAGGGTGTTCCCGAGACTCTTGTTTCACGACAATATGTCGTCTATTCCCCGACTTTTCGGGTACCGACATTCTATTTCTCAATTCACGATTCCAGTCTGTTTACCGCCTGATTCACTGATTTCGTCTGACAAGCAACGTAGCGGGAAGTCCCTTGATTTTGGCTGACCTCATTCGCACAACGCTTTTCTGTCCGTTTGCTTTCGAGCACACTGAGCTATCGACATTCGGCGTCACCCGTCCGCAATCATCGTTTCCCCTCCTGTCGCAAGGTGAACATCCGACTCTTAGGACCCCTTGTTGGTATCTTCATCCGTGCGCAACCGAACAGGCCATTGCTGAACTCCTGGCCGAGGCCGAAGCCGAAGCCGCTAGCATTGATCCAGGGAAGGTCGAGGTACAAGTCGTACGATGGCTGGAAATATGGTTCATGGTGCTTGGGTCGGTGGTGAATACAGGACCATGATTCAAATTGTGGACGGTGTCCGACGGACTGTGAGATGATCACCGAGTGCAAACACATGAAAGCACCACGGAACTTGAATTGGATTAATAGTCTAGTAACATTCGTCGCCTCTTCTTTCGACTCCACCACTGTAAATTATTCAAATCGTACGATCAGCTTAAATTGCAATCAGATTTGTTTACTCCGAAGGTTGTATAAAGGCGCTATGCTCCTGTCCCGGTTTGTTTCAGCACCTCGTGTGTCTTCTCGTGCCTTCATCCCAATTCTCTCCCGTTCAATGGTATGTTAATTCCTGTCTTCAAAACACCCCTCAAGACCATCCTTCAGGCTCACGAAGCTGTCATCGTCGCTGCTGCCCGTACGCCCGTTGGCTCCTTTAACGGATCTCTCAAAACATTCACCGCAACTCAACTCGGTGTTATCGCTCTGAAGGCTGCACTTGAATCCAAGCAGATCGATCCCGCAGTCGTCCAGGAAGTCTACTTCGGCAACGTTGTCCAGGCCGGTGTCGGCCAGAGCCCTGCCCGTCAAGTGGCCTTGAACGCAGGCCTCAAGACTAGCTCTGATGCTACTACCATCAACAAAGTTTGCGCCTCTGGTCTCAAGTCCATCATCCTTGCGGCTCAGAGCATCCAGTCCGGTGATCGCGACGTTGTCGCTGCCGGTGGAATGGAGAGCATGAGCAATGCTCCGTTAGTCATCCATCTTGATTATAATATATCATGTATTGATCATCGACTGAACTGCCTTTCCAGTTTCCTTATTCCCCGTCAGAACCCGGCTTTCGGTAAATTCACTGCTATCGATTCTCTCGAGAACGATGGTCTTTGGGATGTCTACAACAACTTTGCCATGGGTAACTGTGGTGAAGCCGCAGCCGTCAAGCACGGAATCACTCGTGAGGCACAAGATGCTCATGCTATCGAATCATATAAGCGTGCGGACAAGGCATGGAAGTCGGGGGTTTTCAATGCCGAAGTTGTGCCGATTACTGTGAAAGGCAAGAAGGGTGACACCATCGTGAAGGAGGATGAGGAATATACCCGGGTCATTTTCGATAAGATTCCCTCTCTTCGCTCTGCATTCAAACAAGGTGGTAGCATTACTGCTGCAAACTCTTCGCCTCTCAGTGATGGTGCATCTGCGTTGATTTTGATGTCCGCTGAGAAGGCCAAGGAGCTCGGATTAACGCCTCTTGCGAAAGTCGTCTGTGCGGGGATTTTTTCCTTGGTTTCGATTTTGTTCTAACGTGGGCGGTCTTTTAGCCTGGGCTGATGCGGGTGTCGATCCTATAGACTTCCCCGAAGCACCCACTGTCGCCCTTCCCCAGGCCCTCAAGAAGGCTAATCTCACCGTCGATGACATCTCCCTCTTTGAAATCAACGAGGCTTTCTCTGCGGTTGTTCGGATTGCTGAGAAGGTTTTGAACATCGATCCTGCTAAGATAAATGTCAATGGGTACGTCGATTATGACCTCATATTTGGCGAGGTTATTTTACTGAAAACATGTTAACAACAGTGGTGCCGTCGCTCTTGGACACGCTATTGGAAATTCTGGCTCTCGGATCATCGTCTCACTTGTTCATGCCCTGAAGTCCGGCGAGTACGGTGCTGCTGGTATCTGCAACGGGGTATGTAAATCAGTCTGCTCCTTAAATCAGTCTGCTCCTTCAGGAATCTTGCTTATAGGCCATTTTAGGGTGGTGCTGCTTCGTCACTTATCATTCAAAAGTTCTAAGTCCATGATATCTTTTACTACGTAGCGGAATCACTTGTACTTTGTAATCAAAACATCAAATTTCAGATGCCAAGTTCGCTTTCCTCCAGTTCTAAAGCTTGCATATGGCCCTCCTGTATAAGAAGATCGACTGTTAGCTGTTATAAGCTCTACTATAGAGACTATGACCTTCTTTCCTTGGCTTGTAGGTTAATTGGTTGGATCATATGATGGATATACTTACTTCTACTCCATGCAGCCATGACTAAAATGACAATTTTCACCCACAGGTCTACTGCTTCGATAACGATAACATCTCCCCTCTTTCTTCGTGATAATGGTGCGGTCGACCTCAACTCCAGTGATCTTTGCGACTGACCCAGTCGGACAATTTCCCTCTAATGAACTGGAAACTAAGGATGCCGTCATCCTCGACAAGTTCGTCGAGAACACTGTGGAAAAGACTTCATTCGACATACAGCAGGGGGATGAAGCGCTCAAATTGATTGGTGCAGAAAGGACTGTTCAATTCAGCGAGGAGTATAATCGTAAACTTCGTCGGAAGCTGGTATGGACTTGTCTCCATTAAATTGTGATTACGTAGGCCGTTGAC
Organism: Termitomyces sp. DKA64; assembly: GCA_017657295.1. Classification (NCBI taxonomy): domain Eukaryota; kingdom Fungi; phylum Basidiomycota; class Agaricomycetes; order Agaricales; family Lyophyllaceae; genus Termitomyces; species Termitomyces sp. DKA64. Next base: position 56,202 of record JAGGAV010015555.1, on the reverse strand, counting down.
GCACTGATGCCTCTACCACACAGGATCTGTTAATCCCACCGTTATGCGCAGCGGTTTATTTTACTCAGTTCTTGTGAGGCTAGAACCTGCCTCGTTTCCGAGTAAATGTGTACTAGCTAACGTATGACTGGCAGAGACAAGACTTCGCTCAATTATGCAAGGTGATACAGATGTCACTCTTTGATCTTTCACTAGTCTTCTGACATTTCAGGAAGTATCATGGGGCTTCCTATCACTGGACAGGTGGTTAACTCTTGCTTGCGAATTCAACTGGTTGATAGCTTAATTCTGGGTCTCCTTCAAGCACTACAATCTTGTCTCCCTTGCTTTCTATGTCGGTTAGTTACCCGTTACGTAAAAGGGGACTTCCGGCTCACGTCGGTGGTCAGGCTTCCTGGCTTGGGAGTTTCCCACTGTGTACATTTCTCAAAAGCTTAGGGTTGCGAAGTATCTCGGTGCGTCGCCTGTTTTTATAGATATTTACAATCTCATATCGTGCTAGGCGTGAATGTCGTTCTCTGGGGAATCATCTTGATGCTCCATGCTGTCGGAACATCTTTCGGTGCTTTCTTCACTCTTCGTGTGCTGCTCGGTATGTAAAGAATGGCCTATCAGGGTGATATAGGAAATACAATCCATTGTCTATCAGGAATGCTGGAAAGCTGTGTTGCACCTATTCTTATTCTGATAGTATCGATGTTTTATAAGAAAGACGAGCAAGCTCAACGAATCTCCTGGTTCTATTTGATGGTATCATCACGCCACATGAGCCGCTTCTCATCTTACTCTGTTTTCGCAGAATGGCCTTACTCAAGTCTTTGGTGGCTTCGTGGCATACGTAAGTGAAGATCTCTTTTGATCATAATATATAACTAAATTCGTGTTCGCGTAGGGAGTTTCATTTAACGATGGCAAGAGGCTGCCTCCATACAAAATCATCTACTTACTGCTCGGAGGCCTTGCAATTATTATCGGGATATCTGTTCTCATATGGCTCCCGGACTCGCCTGTGCATGCCAGATTCCTGACCAAAGAAGAGCGGACCGCTGCTCTGGAGCGAGTGCGTGATGATCAAGGAGGAACGGAGAATAAGATTCTGAAGAAGTCACAAATCTTAGAAGCAGTCACTGATGTCAGAACTTGGCTCATTATACTATCGACGTTGCTTAGTACGTCGTTCGACATTTTTAACGCGTGATGCGTGCTCGTTGACAACTGTCTATGCAGCCAGTATTCCAAACGGTGCCCTCAGTAACTGTGAGTCAGCTCGTACATGTTCCCCTTTGGATTCCTACAACTCAAGTTGGTGTTGGTACAGTCAGCAACCTCATCATCAAGAGCTTCGGTTACACGTATGGAAATCATTCTGTCTCTGTATGATGTATATGCTAAGGTTCTGGCGCACATGCAAGGTCGAAACAAACACTCATCTTGTCAACCCCGGCCGGAGCAGTGGGTTCGTTGACGACATTTTTATGTGGGTGGTACTCCGGAAAGAAGGTAATTTCTGTTTCTGCTCGCTTCTGAACCATTGCTGATTGTTCGTCAGAATGAGCGTATGATTCCAATCATTTTTGCTATCGTACCCACAATCGTGGGTGCAGGTCGGTTTCTTGCGAACTTTGACGCGGCGCCTTCTGATGGCCTTCTCATAGCCATCCTCATTGGTCTGAATGATTCTCACGAGAAAGGCCCACTCCTCTTTGGTAAGACCCATCAAGCCCGCATGTGAAGTGCTAATGATGATTTAAGCGGCCTACCTTGTTGGCACATTCGGGAGTGCACTTTCGACCATTTACGCGTGGAATGCAAGCAATACGTCTGGACACACGAAGAAGAGTACCATCAACGCGATGACGCTCATAGCCTTCGCTCTTGGTAATATCATTGGTGCTGAGATTTTCCAGCCCAAAGACGCTCCAGATTACATTCCAGGTAAAATCGCTATCATGGTTCTCCTCACAGTTCAACTCGGAGTTTGTGTCTTGCTGCGGTGGATTAATCTCCGCATGAATGCCCAGAAAATGGCACACATCGAAGAGATCAAGGTTAGCAAAGGATGGTCTGACGCAGATATTCGACGTGAGAGGGAGAGGCATGCCTTCGCTGATTTGACTGATAAGGAGTGAGGTCACTGTTCTTGTTAAGTAGGATAATGTCCACTAACAATGTTCAGGAACCCCTATTGTGTTTATACAGCTTAGGTTCCAGCATGATATCGAGCCACTCATAGGCCTATGCTTACTAGAGCGCTTGTAAATAACGACCCTTGGCCAAGTCTTGAAAGTTAACTTTTTCGCGAGAATTACCTTAACTAGTTCTTATGTAAGTCGATGACGCATGGGTGCTTTAAGTTTAAGCTTCAAGCGCCAACTTCAATCCACGTCAGCCGCCCATCGATCATCTGAGATCAAGGTGGCTAATTTCAATCACTCCGTTACTGAGCGCTAAGACGTGAACGCGTGAACCGCCGCCGCCCATCTCTCCATCCTTAGCCCGAATCATCGAATATCTTAATCCAGCCATCCCCCTTAATCGCGATGAGTGCGTTACCTTCTCTCAACCCTGATACCTCTGTCAGCCTTTCTCTCCGCATTTCTTCCGTTTCGAAAATCGACAAGACACAATTTATCTTCTCCTATTTACAAGAGCAAATGATCCATGCCAAAACGTACGCTGCTGAGGGCCGAGCTTTCGAACGATCCTGGAGGCATAAGAAAGTACATGAAGCTCCAACGTCTGATTCTGAGGGAGCGCCAGAACCCCAGAAGGTGTCAAAGCTTGCCACTGATCATGGTTTTGGAACACCCGTCTTGAAGCCGCGCACGCGACGTTCTGAGACAAAGGATAGTAAGATCTTGAATGTAGGGGAGAACGTGACGCATGGAGACGACGCCCCAGAAACAGAGGTTTCGGGCCAAAAACTCAAGCTCAAGCGACCACGGTCTTCGGGCCCCCGGAACACTACGAGCATGTCTCGATCACGCCGGATCTCAAAGTCAGCGCAAGACAGCTCTGTTTATGGCTCAGAAAAAGAGCATGAACAACGTCAGTCTGACTGAGTCTTCTCATGTTGCGCTTAGGATTATTCTAATATCATATCTTGCTCCAGGTCTGAAGGAGCGACGCGATCGGAAACGTGCCAAGAGGGTTGTTATGCAGGCTGTGTTGAATAATTCCCCAGATGAGCCCTCCGCGGAAGGGTCAAAGGGAAAGAGAAAGATGACCAAGAAAATTGTGAAAGATAAGGGACTTGCGGGCCTCGCGCTGATGCATGGGTTCACTGCTACAAACGTTGGCACCGGACGTCTAACGGTGCCTCTTCTTCCTTACTTTATCCTTCTGCTATAAGGACTTACTTATGTCTCATCAAGGTCAAACCAGCTCTTAATGTTGGCGTATTCAATAAGGGAAAAGCCTCTATCAAGTCTCGACCAATGCGCCGCAACAAGGCATCTAGTAAAAAGATGGGCAAGATCACCACCTCTGCCTCTGATTCTTGACCGTTGACTATGATAACGCTATTAGGTCATCTCGGTGGTGGTTTTATCGAAGGCGACTTTCTCAACAAGACAAACAAGAATTCGCGAAAATGCAGAGTCGCCTCAGGATCGTCCTCATCTTCAACGGGCAGCGAAACGTCATCAAACCTAGCTAGTTGCACGAAGGAACGGTCCCGACAAACAACTCAGAGATTGCAGAAGACGAAGAATTCCGCTTCAAGACTTATCTCATCACCCTCTATTGCCAAGAATGTCCGAGAGCCCATAAATCTTGATATCAAACAGTCTCCTGCGTCGATTACTTGGGATATCGAGCGAGAGAGTGTTATTCTGCCTTCTCACATCTCCATCCCTATATCTGAGAAACCCGTATCCCTGTTGCTTGATACTAAGTATACCTCGTGGAGCAAAATTCCTGTCGATCTAGTCCTCGGCTGCCAGGGGCCTTCGGACTTGCACTTGGGGACGTCCTCAGACGACGTTGAACCTAGGAACAAGCGCCATGGTAGTCCTTCTATCGGGCCATCTGAGTCTGCATCTCAAGGCGGAAACCTGTCTGCGGCTTGCCATGACCTGCCGGCAATGGAGACCTCCAAGTATTTCGTATCCGTCCCTCAACCTCAACCAGCTTCTGAGGAAATGCCTCCCTCCAAAGGCGTCTCTAGTGGACTTGACATCAGAAAGATAGCTGTGAACGACTCTCTAGATTGTGAAACCAAGCCCACGGACGGAAAACATGATTATCCTAATGATATTGTTACTCGAGACAAACAGAAATGCGTACCAAGCAGCATCTATGGCGCGATCCTCTATAACCTGGATGACTTGCTTTTTGTCGAACCTCAAGATTACAAATACCCTGACTGTAGTCTTCAACTCGGGTCGCCTGAGGACTTGAATAAGTGCTATGATGGAATCCCACAATCTATGATACCCGCATACAGCGCATTGGCCGGTTCTGATGATGATCGAATCCGTAGCAAAAACTTCCTTCTCCGCCAGTGGGATGAGCTGGAGAGCGCCCATCTGGAAGAGTTAGATTTTGAACCGACAGGGTACGAAGAGCAGTATTATACTCAGGAAGAAAGCCTCGACGACAGTGAAGATCAACACGACAATGAATATGACTCGCCAGAAAACGAAATTAGATCTAATCTTCCTTTTGCAGTAGAAAATGAAGTTTGGCATGGGAGTCCCATCCGTAGAGCCGAATCATTTATCTTGAATCCAGAAGAACTCGGACATCATACTAGCAATCTTTGGCAAGATACAGTGCACGTAAACAATGCCGACAATCCTTCGATTTCAGGAGGTCTGGATATATGCATATGCAATGGGTCAGAGTCGGGTGGATCCGTTGACCTCACAGGTACTTTCACAGAGGGTAGGGCGCTGCTACGCGGATACTCAGAGGCGGAAGCTCGTGTGTTCTACTCCGAATTGTCCGTGCCATGCCATCAAACACAAATAAGTGTAGCAGAAGCTGATGTTGCGAAGAAATTGAAGAATTATTGGTTACCTCAACGCCTGTGATTAGCTAAGCATACATACTTTTACTTAGTCAAGGATTAGATCGAGAGTCTAATTATTAAAGTTTGTAGTCTCAAATAGACCTTGGTGAATCCAACGACTTATATTGTTGTCAGGGCTCGATACTGGTAGATGTCAATGGAAAAAATAATTAAATAAATCCCGAAAAGCGAAGAGAGAGAAAGAGGAAAGGGAAAGGGATCGTACTCACCTTCTGTAATGCGTGATTCAGTCGTGGCTCGGTATAAGCATTGGACGCGATAGTTTGCAAAGATGTCGACCATCAGTCCCAAACGAGCAAAAACCCTTTTTGGTCGCTATCTCTTGCGGACATCCCCCGGTCAGCTGTCATCTACCAAATAGCGACTCCGAATGCAGTAAGAAACGACCAAATAGCGACTTTGACTCGTCAACGCCCATGTACGGTGTACTCAAAGTTCCTGTGCATATCCATATCTGCCTACCTAGTGGTTTTCTTGCTTCCACTACACTCATTGTACGTTCTCTAGCCTGATATCCATTCTGTTTTGAAGTAATGCTCATAATGTTCTCGGGTGTCAATGAAGAAGGTGAGTATTTTTGATTTTATGTACATTGAAGCGACTGTACATATATATCAGAGGATGAAGAGTACTGTTGGAGTCAATTACGCTGTGTCATCGCATAGATTATAGATAATCCTTTTTGCTGCATCCGTGAGCTTGATCTCAGAAGCAGGAACACAACGCGCTTGTGGAGTGCCATGGAGCTTTGACCAACACAATTGGCAACACTAAGAGTCAGGCAGTCTCGACATTCAAACTAGCAGTGGTACCATGCTTGCCTCCCATTGCAATCATCATGCTTGCATCGTGTACACTCCCTCAATTTTCGCTTGGTGTCTTGTGGGGCCTGCTCTGGTTGAGATACCTCAACTCATTGTCTACTCAGAGTAAGTGTTACCTCTGTAGCATCTGTAGTCATACAATTGGCTGATGCAAAGGCTTGTAGTATTTTCCTGGCTTGTTCAACAGAGTTACTTGTGGTTGCAACTCTTGTATACTGATGTAATTAGATTGTAATAACTAGATCAATCAAATGACCAGAATAGTCGCAGTGAAGTCTGGAAACCTTGTGTTACCTGATGGATAGACATCTGAGTGGCAGGAGCATTGATAATGTCTTTTGATCGTCTTGGATCACGAAGACGTTTCCAAAGTGATTTGATCTGTGTTAATGCCTGGCATATAGACTGCTTTGAATTTGCAATCTCTTTCCAGTTGCCTTTAAAATGTGATGTAAAATGTTCTTTGAGCTAAAATTGAGGCTATGTCAATCGAGAAATTGTATCATACATACATAGTTAATCACCTTGTAGTAGATATCTTCTTCTTGTTCTGCATGACGGTTTCAAACTTTGACAGCAGAAATTTTGATTGATGTAGTTGAAGATCAAAAATCATTGCAGTCTTGCATCAACCGATTGAAAAGTTTTTGTTCAGCAACTGTGTTGATTGGCAGTATAGGCCTCTGTGTACCCTGCATCTTTGCCAGATATGCCTGCCTTGTGCTCCATCAGTACCCTCAACAAATTCTAACATTCCAGCCTCAACACAAAGAAATGCCGGAACTGGCATTATTCCCATTGCTTCTGCCATCTGTTGATATAGATTTCCATTGACAAATGACAATTCTAATGGAGTTGTTGAAGGGTAAGCTGTTGAGAGTGTTATCTCCAGCTCTTGAATTTCATTGAGGAGCCAAATTGAGTCATGACTAGCATATTTCTTTCCTGTTATGTTGAAGGTCCCAACCTGAGACATTTGCCAGTCAGCTGCAATATTTCGAGCCTATGTAGTCATTGTAACTCACCAAGAGATTATGACAAAGGATAAAATCAAGAAGACAAGTCGTCATATGGCAAACTGAAGCACCACATGCTGGAAGGATTGTGCACAAGTGTGTATGTACACCACCTTCAACACCAATAGTGCCTCTGATGCAACAATAGATGGGTAATCCATTTGCATTTGCATTGAGTCCAATTGTATAGTAGAGGGAGATACCTGGTGGGTCAGAAATAAATCCATACCAAACTAGCTCAAAAATATTTTTGGCAATCTTCCATGCAGCATCATTGAATAATGGAAGATGTGTCCTTGGCATCTTTGAGGGGACCCCAAGTCATGAAAACATCATAGACTAATAGGAAAAGAATTTCCAGTGGAGGGATTGTATGCCAGGAGTGCCGCCACAACCAAGTTGAATGGAATCGAAGTATATCATCCCAAGAAAGATATTGAAATTTCAGCCATGCTTCAACTTGTGCCTTGTCATCTGAATGAGGTATAAATACTGCATCACAAAGAGCTTGAGCAAAGGAAACTCGAAGGCCATGAGTGTGTGAGATGTAAAGCATGTTAAAGACATGAAAGACATCTTTGAGCACTTGGCTATGAATAAAGAAATTTGGATCAGGACTACATGTTGCCAAGATTTTGGCACCAAGATTTGCACTTGTGATCCTGGTTTTCATGGAACTGTGAGCTATTGAGACTTGGTGATGTTGGCTCAGAGTCAGTAATACTGACACTATGACCACTTAGTAGAGCACCAACTGGCATCTCTTCACCACTGGGGTCAATTTCAGGTTCTAATAAGTTGGGGCCTACTTTGTGGGACTCTGAGAGCTGAGGGTTAATGGAAGAAACAGCTTGGAGTGCTGATGAACCAGAAGGCATTGAGTCTTGTATCACTAACTCAGAGGTACTGAGTGTGCAAAGATATGAACAATGCACAAACACATCAAATGGAAGAGATCTCATGCTTGATAATGGCTGTCATTAATGCTGAGTCATGATAGTAGCAGGAATAATGATTTTCTGTATAGAAACAACCATTTGAGTTGGTGTAATGTTGATATTGTCAAATGAGAAATGAGGGATAGGTAGCTGCTTCAGAAATGATTCAATGTGCTGCAATCTTTATGTTCTGTCCTATTCTTAGAAAGACATTTTCCTAGAATAGTCACAATTAATTCTGCAAGGGATATATGAGCATCTGTGATGAGGAGTTGTTGCTTGGCAAATGTTGCAAGATCAAGCTTGCCTTTGAATGTTGTTGGATCTTCTCTGGCAGTAATAGCAAGCTGACAAAGATCCCCATTAACCAATTGTCCTGCCTTCACAACTTGGCTATCCTTGAAAAAATTGTTCAACTCCTCTGGAAGGCTCTTTTGGGACAGCATCTCTCCAATCTATAGTCAAAGTGAGTGTTACAACCCATTCCCAGGACCCCAAGGCCCAAGGCCTCACACCAGCCCTGAACCACGCTCCAACTAAGCCCAGCAAGCCCCAGAGCACATCCCAACTCCCCACAAACCCCTACAACCTTTTCCCAACCTTAGTGCCTGCCCCAGCAAACTCTGATGCTTCTTTGGCAATCCCCAGTGCTTCCCCTGGTAGGCTCTGCCACTTCCCCAACCTCCCCTGTGTAGTCAGATAGTCCAATACTTCCTTTGGCTCCCCCAGCATGCATCACAGGTACACATCGAGCATCACCACAACTTTCCCACCAGTCTTGGGATGCTCCCCACAACTGGACAATCACAACTGACACCTGTTAGATTTGCATGGCTCTGGTGAACTCCAAACCATAGACCTGTGGCCCTGGAGGAGGTTTCCCAATAGTACTTGAGCCATAGAGTATTATTGGCTATGGTAGTCTTGATATTACTTACATTTGTGCCCCATTTCCATCTTGTTGTTCTGGTCTCTCTGTTTTGTTATTATCTTGTTCTCATTTTGTTCTCATTCTTGTCTCATGTCCATATTGCCTTGTTCTTGGTCTCTCAGGGCCCCACCAATTCAGACCCTCAACTACATCCTCCCTTCAAAAAGCCACATGCACCTCATCAAGCACCTCAACTGATGCCAATCCATGCTCCTCACCCAGATCTGCATAGTCTTGTATGCTCCCTCAAATGCAAAGCTGGGTCCCACAACCACTGGCCTGAAGCACCTTTTCAGATATGTGAAAGCATCTAAAAGATTCCAGATCTCTTTAGACCCCCTCACCCTCCAACCATGGCCCCAGGGGGTCCTCTCCAGCTGCAACCCCAACCTCACCTACCCACCCAGCACCACTGTAACCCAAAAATAAAATTTTATTCCCTTTCTATTCTAACATATGTCTCTCTAATTATGGCACTCAGCATCAGGCCTGCCTTGCTACTGACATTCTCCAGCCCTGGTGGTGACCATGGCCCAGCTGCTTGTCTCTCACCTGCCTGCACCAGCAGGCATCTGTCAAATGCACATCTCAGTAACTGCCCAATGATGTCCTTATCTCAGGCATTACCAGGGGGGCATAGCCTAAAACAGCATTGGAATGTGTCAGCCTGCTCATTCTCAATGTACATGGGGGGCATGGAATCTTGTGGCCCTTGTAGACATATGTACCTGTCTGTAGTAATGTGCAGAATAGACACCATGTGCCTCATGCATGTAATAAAGGATAAAAAAAAAGGTTGGGGCTGAGTCTCAGTCAGGGGTTTGAGGGCAAAGCCCACAATGTGGTGGACCTGTGCCAAAGGCACAGGGCATAACAATAATCATTGCAAAAGTTAATTGTTTCTATGATGATTTTTTTTACATTTGCATAAATTTGCATCAATTCAATTATAAAGCTTTATATAATAATAAGGCCTTGATTTGTTCTAATTTTGATAAAAAAAATTGTAAATAACAAAAACAAATTAAACTAAGTATTTTAAAACTTTATGCGATAACATCATTTTTATTAAAATCAAGACTTAATTGGCATGATGTATAATTTTTGTAAAGCATCTATTGCTTTAGCAACCTTTTTTTACTACTATTATAAATATAAATATATACATATATCAATCATCTTTTCATTTCATGCCCTCAATTCTTTACTTTATGGTGATCTGCCTGTGAAACCTTTTCTTCTACTCACTTTTTCGCTTTACTTTACTTACATACTTACCTTCCTTACTTTCCACTTCCCAGCGAGGTATCCCTTACACCCGAGTTACTTACGTAACATGGCCTGTAATAAAACTTGACTATTGACCTCGGACTATCATCAACCTGAGACGTTTATTGCAAGTCATGTTGGATATCGCCAGACCCCATTACCTATGTCTGTTCGTCAAGTTATCCGGACAAATCATCGCACTGTATCATTCATCTATAAAAAGACCCGCGTCAAAAACTTCTTTAATATCAAGTGCAGTTGACTAACTGCAATCAAACATCATTTGGAGGACCAATATGCAATGCAATAATGAATATTGCCCATATCGTAACAACGTATAGTTTACTTCGCTCATGACAGGTTTTGCGGGGCTACCGTGCCGCGCCACCGCAGTCTTGAATATAGCTGTAATGTACAAGAGGAATTCGCCAACCCACTCCAAAACGCGTCGAGTCACACCGTCACCCTCGTTCTTTGCTGATATTTGGTCGTTGATGAGTTAATCAAACCGATCAAGGAAAGGAATTAGAATTCGGGACCTCTCGAATTTCCTTCGTTCACTCGACGATTTTCAAGTAGCCATGAGCTACAGTGAAAACCACATCATGGGGTCTGATTTGTCTGTGCGTTTACTGTACTTTTTGATACTTATGATCTAAGGCTAGGCTCACGCTGGTCACCCAACCAGGTCATTTCCGTGAAGCCCGAACCAAGCGAAAATGTTATAACACCCTTGACACGTTTGAACTCTATGAAAGAGTCTGACTCCAACGTGTTTAAGGTAAAAGCAGAGCCAATGGGTGCGGCTCGTGTGGTACGCGTTTCACTAATTAGTAACGCGGCGTATTTCACTCAATTTTTTTTTCAGTCGATAGAGAGAGTCCCTACATATTCTCGGATCAACGCGACAGGCTCTTCACAGACGCGTACAACTCCACAAAGTTCTGTTGTCGCGAAAGATGAAGGTACTCACATGGAGGACGCGACGAATGCCTTCACGCCTGCCATGCTGAAATACCCTTTTTTCACTCCCTATAATTCCTACAGGGAGATCAATTTCACGCCGGAAGAAGCGCTCAAGGAAGGATTAGGCATGGTATCATCAATCAAGTCCAGTCTGAAACACTTGCAACTTGGAAGTAAGCTCCGTCAAGAGGTCTGGACGCGTGAATTAGAAAGGTAGAAGTTTGGACCATCAAACTGATAAATTCAAGCTAGTTGAATTCTATTGCAGTCTCTCAAGTCAGGGTGCTCCGACCACTCTGATTGCCGTGTGTGGTGGCAAGTTCTTGTCAAGCATCGAGTCGTTAACTTACTCCTGCTGATCATCATGTATTTCAGCAACTGGAGCGGGAAAATCTTCGATTCTGAATGCTATTCTAGATGGTATATGAGAGTCATCTCTGATCGTTTCTCATGCGTTTATACTTCTATGCATGTAGACAATATCGTTCCTACTAGTGGTATGCGTGGTATGTTCTTTTACTTTGTTTTGTGCCACTCCGAGTGACGCACTCCATCAGCGTGCACCGCCGTCGTCACAGAACTTGCCTACCACAACAAGTCAACCATCGATGCTGATGTCTCCTTTCTGTCGGAGGCGGAGTGGAAGGAAGAGCTTGCCATTCTCCTTGCTGACCTCATCGACGAGGATGGGAATCTCAAACGAAGTACCGACCTGAAAAGTGACGCTGGGGTTGCTTGGTCTAAGGTCTGCCTGAGGCAAACTCGCCGACGCCCTCTGATAGTTATCTCTTTAGGTCCACGCCGTATACCCCAACATCTCAAAAGAGCAGTTGATACATATGTCCGCTGACCAGATCATTGCTCGAGATCAAAGTTTGTCTAATTGTATATGGTTGTATTGGTGGCCCCTGATTTGTAACGTATTGCAGCCATTGCAAACATCCTCGGAACTACCAAGAATGTCGCTGCCGCGAATTCCAAGAGTTTTGCTCAAGAAATAGGCAAATACATTGACTCGAAGGACCGGAAACGAGGCGACAAGAAAGATAAGGAGAAGAAATCGAAGGGTAAGGTTCTGATGGACAAGGTAAGGGATGCAAGCGGTATCCCACGATCGAAAGACAAAATGGCCGACGTCGACGCGCCTGCCCTTTGGCCCCTTATTCGTCAAGTCAACGTACGGTGTAAAGCTGCTGCCTTGTCGACTGGTACTGTGTTGGTCGACCTTCCAGGTAGAAGCTATCCTGATCTTCATTGATAAATGCTGATAAATTTTGGTTACTTGACCAGGTGTGGCCGATGCGAATGCTGCTAGAAACAACATTGCCAAGGATTATATGAAGAAGTGTGATTGTATATGGATCCTGGCCCCAATTACTAGGGCCGTTGATGACAAAACTGCAAGAGGTAAACTTGAGTTATATAGGTTGTACATCGAGCATACATTGATAATTCTTCAGATTTGCTCGGGGATGCCTTTAAACTGCAGCTCATGAGTGCGTTGTTTGTCTTATCGTGTTTTTCTTCCATAATTCGAATGTCTTCCTAGTGGGTAAGAGAACCGGATTTGTGCATAATTTTGATCTACCGAACTAACAAATCCCACCCTGATACTGCAGACGGGAAGTGAGTGCTATTAGCTCTTCCATATCCTGATACTCAATCAAGTATATCAACAGTTATGATGATCATACTATCACTTTTATTGGTATGGATCACGCAGCACTGTGATGATGCGATTCTCAGCCGTATTTTCCATAGCTAGCAAATGTGATGACATCTCATGCTCAGAAGTCATCCGAAATCTCCAACTTGAGGATGACCCTGAATTAGAAAAGATTGAGGAGCGTCTCGAGTCCTTCGATGACGAAATATCTACATGGAAGAAGACAAAATTCTTCGCAGAGAGTTCCGTCAAAGGTGAAGGCTCATTTAGTCTGTTCATCAAAAATTGTTACTGACTTCTTCTGTTCAGTGGTCGAGAAGGAGCTTAAGGAGCTACGAGAAGTTCTTGCCAAGTATGAAGAACATCTCAACGCTCTAAAGAAAGGGAAGCCCTTCACCTCTCGTCTCACCGCCAAACATAGTAAGGGAAATGAGTCCGAAACGAAGAAAGTCCCGACGTTACGTTTTTCCAGAAAACGGAAAATCGCTTGTGGTGGCAAAAGGGGGTCATCAAAACGGCTCCGTAGCAGCGACATCGATGATAATATGTCCACGGATTGTCATAGCGACTCGGATATCGATAGCGACAGTGATTTTGGGGACAGTGACAAAGACTCTGAAGACGAGGCTGACTCTGATGAAAAATCCGTTAATTCTACTGTAGAATTGGATTCAGGCAGTGATGATGGAGAAGACGAAGACGAGGATGAGGAAGTGACGCAAGAGTCACTCAAAGGAAGAATTAAAGAAACTAAAGGCAGTATTAAATTAGCACGCGAACGCCGTTCGGAGGCCCGTAAGCTGAAGAAAGATGCTAATGACGCTTTGGCAACTTTGAAGAAAAACATTGCTGAGACACAACGGGAGAAGAATGCCTTTTGTTCTTTAAAGCGGTCCGAGGTGAGTCTATGTTGTGATTTTACTGGCGACTGTTGATGTGGCTTCTTCCTAGTTCTCCAGGGATGTTCTCAAAGAGGACTTCAGAGTTGGTTTGAAGGACTTTGATGGTTCGCTATGTACTATTTTGTGCTCATTGACTGGCCTTACCTTATCTCTTCAGATGCTGCTGCTGAGAAGCGTGATCCTAACAATTTTAATCCTAATCAGAATATTCGAGGTTTGTCATTTGTCATTTTTTCTGTCATGGATTCCCTTTTCTGAAAGTTGATTTTCAGATTATGCTGCCATTAACCTTCCTGTGTTCACTTGCTCGAGCCGCGACTATGTTCGTCTCAAAGGTTACATTTCTTCAAGCATGGTGGGTCACCCGATTGATGATCTTACTGCTCTAGGTCAAGTGAAAGGGGATGGCGAACCCACGTGTTTTACTAAAACCAAGGACACTGGAATACCCGATCTACAACACTGGTGTCACCAGTTGACTATCTCCTCTCGGGAACGATCTGCGAGAAACTTTTTGGCTCACTTGAAAACGTTTGCTACGTCTGTCCTATCGTATATCCAGGGTATTGGTGAAGTTACCGCTGCAGACCGCGAAGACTTGCGGCGCAAGTGGGAGTCATCCAGCAATTTCAGAATTCACTGTGGTGATCAGGATAATGAAGGTCTATGGGCCGATTTCGATGATCCTGACCCCTTTGCAGCCATTCTTGGTGATCTCGGTGGTAGCCCGGGGGGTGCCTTGTACTCGATGCCAAAACCTCCTTCCAATGTTGTTGGGTATGGGTACCCTGTTGGGATTGCCCCACGGCTAGCGCTGGTGAGATTCCAACACACTACAAGTGCAGCCCGACTCAGATTCACCTGTGTTTTCAGGAGTTCTCGAAGTTAGTAGACAATTGTGTCAAAGATCTTCAAGAACACTTTAAGGATGGTCTTGAAGACAAATGCAAAAGTGGTGCTGCAAGCGTAAGATTCATTGGTTTGGTAAATTTCAGTCTTGACACGAGATGACATGGTTTACAGGCTGCTGCCACCGCTGTCACAACCACTGATGATTTTGCTAACTCGATGCATTGGTCTACGTACCGAGCCAGTGAGCACAGGTTTCTTCAAATGTGTTTCGCACGATTAAGGAAATGCTAGCACTTCGTCGCCACGGTTCATGGCGCAAGGATCTCAACGTGGAACTCATTACGCCCTTCACAAGAAAGATTGCTCACTCGTGGGGGAAAGTTTTCGAGTCGGATATGTTCGGCCCTTTCGAAGCTGCCTCTATTTCTTCGATCGAAAAACTCCTCCAAGATGTTGAGGATTCAGCAACCCAGGGCCTCAAGGACCGGTCCAGGATGCAAGGTGAACAATGCCTTGAAGAAGCTCGTGTTGCTCTCAAGAAGACTATGGAGGTGGTACGAGAAACGATGAACAATGAGCAGAAGGAGGTGTCGAGGTGTATGGCTCCGCACGTCCAATCACAGCTTGTTGAAGGTTATGATCGCGCAATGGGGGAAAGAGGAACAGGAAGCGTAGCGCGTCAAAAGGTATTCTTATGCCATCCAGATTTCAAGTCAGACCTAATAACCAATTGCATTAATGTTGAGACCTACTTCCGCGAATTTATCGATAGCTGTAAGAACGAAATCTTTAACGATGGTGCCGACGTCGTCATGGATCGTCTAACCAAGGCAGCGTATGCGGTAGGTAATGCACTTGATGGTGCTTTGGGACAGCTCGCGCAGAAGGTGCGTTCAAGGTTTTTACTGCTCAAAGGCTCGTTTCATTTAATAGTATGTTTCCCGTTTCACCAGATCGAGGTTAACTTGTCTGTCCTTTGGGAAGGTACTCGTGATGACCCTGCCCAAGTTAGGGCATGCTCAGACATGGTGGCCGTTGTCAAACCGGTTCTTGAACATATAGAGTACTGGACTACTGCACAGAAGATAAGTCATACAGATAAGATGAATCACGATGCCGTGGACCTATGACCAACCTATACCTCATCAAAATCAAGGCATGCTGAAGTAATCTTCTACTTGTCTTGATGATATTTCTTCCACATTCCTGTTAATCCACCTTATGAATTGTTGTATAATAGTTGGTATACTCATGGATATTCACAATTGAAAGCACATTTTTTGCGTTTGACGAAGGAATCTGTATACTTAAATGAGAATTTACTAGCAGTCGTGAAGTAGTAATAACAAAAAGGCATAAAGTCATCCATTTGTGTAAACAGTGTTACGTCGTGTCGTGGCGACTCTTTCGTTCGCTGGAAAGTCGTCGAGAGATGTCGAAAATTCCGCATTCAGACTCGGTATATAGGACGTCCTTTCCTGTCGACCTCGGCACCCGTACGTGCATCGGAATACCGTTGCCTACGCGAGTATCCCATGAATCCCCATGTCCCTTTATTATTCCTGTACTTAAAGGGGCCGCGCGGTGCTAAACCGAAGAAACGGCGCAGACGTTCTCCAAACGAAAGCCGATAATAGCCTGGCCCATATGCTCCATAGGCAGGTTGCTGCGAGGATGATCAGCGTCGGCATATCGAAGGAAACAAAAGAAATATACCATCACGGCTGGGGCAGCGACAGGAGCGATTACTGTCTGTCCATGAGGGTGATGATGACTGTGATGACTACGACGGCTACGGTGACTATGATGACTATGACTGCCTTGGGTGGGGACGCTTAGGACCTCTGGTTGCCCGAGATAAGCGCCAGCGGTCGGCGCGTATCCAGTGTGGTAGCCATTGGAGGCTGCATAAATGACGGGTTGTGCATGGCCAGCATACGCGGACCCTTGAGTAGGATAGTAGGTAGACATTTGTCACGATTTATGGAACAGTCAAGCGCAGTTTGTGTGTGGAGAAGGGCCAAGTTCAAGAAGCATTTGGCGGCAGCCACAGAGTTTCTCTGCATTCGGGGATAACGACATCATTCGTACTACTGACATCACGGCATGCAACGGTCTCTTCTATCCTGAAGCTTAACACGAGTATACGAGTATACAATACATGGAACACAGAGTATTAAGTATGCATGGAAACTACTCCATAGCGTCAGGAAAGTCGCCCTCATCAAGATCAGGAGGCTATAATGCTTGATCAGCTGAGAATCCTTGGCCAAACTTGGAAACAGACCTCTTTTGGTTCCTCATCTTCTCCATATTGCATTGTGTAATCTATGTGGCTGATTACTGTCTCCAGTGAATCGGAATTGGTAAGATCAAGAGGTAAGAAGGACACAAGTGGATGGTCCTCAATCTACACAATACCTATGAGTATGATCTTCAGATGCGACATTTTTGACACGTACGAGCTGCACGATAGCTTGATTGAGAGCATGGAATCGCGGATTGGATGGGTTGGCCTGCGAACCATGGCTTGTCGCAAGCAACATAGGGTCCGGATCTAGATATCTAACAAGTGACCTTCAGCATGGGGCTGGTTCCACGCATCCAAAAGAGGTACCGAGCTATATTCTTGCGGCCTCGCAGTCCATTTCTTGCCCCACCGGAAGGATCTTCTGGATTTGAGGTTACGAGATCCATTTTTGACATGACATTGATCCATGGAATCTCAAGGTTGACCATGGCAGACATTGCTGAGAGCACACCACTGGCTAAAGCTATTAGTGAATTAAAGGATAGCAGAAAAACGACCCAACGCACCTGAAGAACTTGTATCTGTCCTCCATAAACTGTGACTCGATGAGATAAACTGCACACGTGCGGATACTGAGCCTTTGCAGGTCTCGTACGAGCGTTGGGAGGAATGGATGATGGGTGTATAACTCGATTTGGCCTGCTCATCTTTCGACGACCGTGAAAACACAAGATAAAGTTTCTTCTTACCTGGGCAGTCAATAACCAGGTAATCATCGTCAAATCCACCGAGTTCTTCTTCTAGCCAATCCATGTTTTGCAATAAATATCTGTATCGTACGTTGAGTTTTCCCGGTTTGCCTGTCGTCATTGCATGGACTCACTCACTCACTCGAAGCAGTAAACGAGACCACCATTCGGGCCATACCCAAGCTCATTCATTACTTCCTCCAAGTTTATTAGATCCCGGATATCAATAACAGGCGCATACTCGAAACTGGTGGTGTCTGCAGCAGGATCGAGATTGACCAGATGTCCTGTTCGTTTGGACGCTTGAAGATGAGTAAGAAACGAGGCGCTAAACGTAGATTTTCCAGCGCCTGCAGGCCCTGTCACTAGTACTGCATATCGCATTGATGAGAGTCGTGGTCCAGTTTTTGAAAAGTCACTCGATCAAGGATTTGGAACAAGCCATGTTCCCACGGTCGACGAGCGCACAATCTCTCTAGTGCCGCCATGTCGAGGCCACCGATCAATGCAGAGCAAACTGCGGCCGGGATCACGGTCGACCCGTTAACCTTAGACCGCGTCATACCAGAATCAAGACGTCCAGACGGAACGTGAGTGCGCAGATCTAACCTTTCATACCACCGTAAGTGTTGTACTGACTTCGTTTCGAGTATCCGCAAGCAGATTAAGATTCGTCCGGGCTTTACGCCACAGGAAGACGTCCGTAGATTTAGAGGGACGCGACAGGCACAGATGGATGCCAATACCCTGCCGAAAGGACATATTATTGGTTGGGTGCCACCCCTGCAAACTGCGGCCTCCGATACAAAGCCCATGAGCAAGGCTGCGAAGAAAAATGCGAAGCGGCGAGAAGCAAAGAGGGAGGCAAAGAAGGATGAGGTGCCGGAGAACTGGGATGATGATGAAGCCAGCGATGCTAATACAATCGAGAAAGCGACCGGCACTCAGTCTACGAGCGAGTCGAAATCCGCGACATCAGCATCTAATGACGCGTCTAGTAATGCACAGGAGTTGACGACGAAACTCGAGAAACTCCAGGTCAAATAGCGCTTACATCGGATTCATTTTCTCTGTATAACCAGATTAATTATGTGTACAAGTACTAGAATGACGATGCAATGGTATATATGTATACAAGAGTTGCTACAAGAGTTGATCATCATCATACGATACGTTTAGACGAATCACACATCTATGGGTCTAAATGGGTCTATGGGCTCTGTCCACGCCAAAGGTGTTATGGAGTGGATCCCGACCCATTGCCGGCCTCTGACTGTGGCGGAGTCTGTGATGGAGGTGTAGGCGGTCTGGGTTTGGGCCGAACCTCCATCATTATGATGATGAACAGAACAAAACCGGTTAGAGTAACTTGTGCGGTCGTTGAAGTTAGTGTCGAAAAGAAAGTGGGTATTCACTTACGAACAGCACGTCGCATATTCTCCCACTTGATCTCCTCAACATCGGTACGAAGGTCACTGACGCTGACGATAACCTTATTCAGAAGTTCCTGTTAGAAGCTCAAGGTCAGTGTGTGAACAAAGATATTTCAACTTAAGGTCGACCTCGATAGCGATATCTCGTTGTTTGTGATCTGATTTTACCTCATTCTTCCGGTTGTTCACATCCATCTGTATCCTGTCAATATATAAATCAATGACAAAACCGCGATAGATGCATGCATGGATACACACTCGTGCTTCAAAATGTCGAAATCTTCCTTCATCTTTACATCTAATTGATCAACTTCACGACGCAAGGCCGTTGTAGAAGTGCGTATTGCTGCCGAGTCATTCCTGGTCATCATTGTAATCTCTGCACGCAATTCTGAAAGCGCGGCGCGAAATAAGTAGGCTTGCTGATGAACGTAAGCATAAAAGGTAGATGGAAGTATCAGATATACTGCGTACATTGTCAAGATCTTTTGCTGTTAGTCCGTCTGAGCGAACCCTGCCTACGCGATCGACAAGAAGTGCGCGTGTAGCACGCATAAGGCTACGCGCCGTTTGTTCCGGAAATGTTTTCTCTAGCGCGACAAAGAAAGAATGTGTATGAAATGGTGGGTTGGTGTATGCCGGACGTGGCGCGGAGTCCGTAGAAGGAACACTTGTTATTGGAGATATCCCATTCAAAGGCTGGTCGCGCGTCAACGTAGACTTTGACCGCGTCAGGCTTGAACCAGACTCGGAGCCATCTCCTGTAGCAAAAGATCGAGAAGGGCCACCAGACGAGTCTTGTGGACGCGCAAGAGATACAATGGCAGGATCAGAGCTGCTGGTCGGATCTGTGAATGTCTGGTCACCATGCAGAAAGCGAAAGATTGGTCTGTGACTGGGAGGCCAGAATGACGGCGAAGATAATTTGTCTGGTGCAGGCAGACGACAAACCCGGGGCAGACTACGTAACATGGAGTTCGTGTTGTTGAGCAGATGGACGTTACAGGCAAACCCCTGTTGATGTCTGTTAGAATCCCTCGCCACTGCCTCGCGTAACCGAGGAACGTACCAGAGTTGGAGTCTCGATTACTCCGGGGCCACGTCAACTTTCAACTGTTCTGACCGAGCAGAACTATTCAATCAGCACACGTAACTCTTTGTTATCACCCCTACCACGCCCTGAAGGCCGCTCGCATGACTAACGTTCAATCCGGGAGGCCCGGAGGGACAACCCGGACTTAAAGGCTGCGAGAATACCCACAGCATCCATCAAGATGTCCAACCCGCAAAAGTCTACCCAGGCTCCTGCAGCAAAACCAGGGAAGCTGACTCTGTACAACAATCACCTTTCGCCCAATGGCCTCAAAGTATCAGTCTATATCGAAGAGCTCCGCGCTAAAGAACCAGCTCTCTTCGAATCCGTAACGTCAGTCCTTCGCAATGTCGACTCCCGCACTCTAATTTGTGTGTAGGCTAGAGAGGGTTGATCTAGCGACAGGGAAACACAAGGTGAGCAACAAACTGTTTTTGAAGGACAAATTTCTGAAAGTGTGTTAACAGCAACCCCCGTTCCTCAAAATGAATCCCAATGGCCGTATCCCAGTCCTCGTTGATCATAATGCTGATAACTTCCCCGTCTTCGAGAGTGCGGCGATCTTGTTATATCTCGAGCAGAACTTTGACAAGAAGAAGGCGTTCTCATTCGATGCGGAAAAGAACCCGAAAGAATACAGCTCCATCCTTCAGTGGATCTTTTTTGCTGTGAGGAGCACGCGTTGCTGGAACTTGCATTCAATGATCATTCTTTTTCATACAGCATGGCGGCCTTGGTCCGATGCAAGGTCAAGGTCGGTCCCAACCGTTTCACGAAAGAATCGTAGCATTGACTTAATTAGCTCATTACTTCCGGCATTATTGTGCGGAGGATGTCCCCTTTGCTAAAGAAAGTCAGCAACTATTGACTTTCCCTTCATGAACGAGTCCTTATACCCATAACAGGATACTCTGAAGAGGTGAAGAGGCTGTATGGTGTCCTGGAGAAAGGTCTTGCCAACCGCGACTGGCTTGTGGGTCCGGGACGCGGGCGCTATACAATAGCCGATATGAATGCCTTTCCATGGTAAGTTCGATTTGCATCAAAGACCGCGATTCTAATCGATGTGGCGCTCTGCAGGGTCCGGCTGCACACTCGAGCTGGAGTCGAGGACCTCGAGAACTGGCCTAATCTCAAAGTAAAAGCTTTTATGGCTCATTTCAAGTGCTTACCCGTCTAATGTGTCAATCTGAAGGCTTGGCTTGCGCGTATTTCCGAGCAGCCAGGAGTGAAAGCTGCCATTAAGTGGGTAGCCTTAAAGTGATAACCAATCGAACGCCATTTGTATGATACATGACAACTTGAAACTTGTGAACCGATGCCTTTATATGAAGCACTGAGATTTCTGATACGAGTCAAAGCTATCTCATGCTGGTTGATATTACAAGGTCTCTATAATTAAACCTTTCCAACTTCGAGACCCCTCTGAACTGCAGGCCTAACAAGGGCGCGTGCCAGCCATGCCTATATCCCAATGTTAGTTCTATGAGTCTACGTGGAACACGAGAATACCTCGTACCTTGACATTTGGAAACTCATCGAGAGTCTCGATACCTGTAAAGGCGTGGCCACGGACCCTACGCGCGCGAAGTAGGTCAATCCCTGAATATATGCTTCAAAACGGATTATCAACTGACCAAGGGAATGTCTTGATGTCCGCGATAGTGAACTTGCCCCTGCCCGGACCAGCGAGCCAGTCACGGTCTTTGAGACGGATCTCCAGGACACCATACAGACGCTTCGTTTCGTCAAGATAGCCTACAGCGCATGTCAAGTTATGTTGTACAACTATGAGTGAGAAGACAGACGTCTCTTGGCGTAGGGTATATCCTCTTTGGCGAAGCGATTGAAGTGATTTGCTATGTCACACTGAATACATGGCATAAACAGGATGTATGCAGAACGACCTACATTGGCCTTGCATTGGGCCGAGACCTCCATGCTATCCATCGAGTGAGTATTTAAAAGGGGGGAAGATGCACAGAAGCCTTGCTTACAGCGAAGAAAGTCCACTGGAGTATCTCGCTATACTCATTGGGATTCTTGACAGGGTCGTACCACAGTTTGAAATCCTTGTCATAATTATGGGCCAGATACAACATAATCGCGGCCGTCTCGAAAACAGCGAAGTTCCCGCGGCGGCGGTCAATCAAAGCAGGGATACGTCCATTCGGGTTGATCTCAATAAACCATGGTTGCTGTTGGAATAAGTATGTATATTAGATTATGATCTTCAGGATGGGACCTTTTGAATATCCTTCGATATGTCGATCCTCTCAGCACTGTATGGGAATAGTGATATCAACACCTCGCCGTAAGCGTAGAACAGCACAGCACACTAACTCGTAATCTAGCTCAGGGTATACGGCCTTGAGTTCCTCGAGGAAGATGGAAGTTTGAAGGCCATTGGGGGTAGGCCAGGTATAAAGCAGGAATGGTTTGGTGGAAGTGGTCATTACTGTAGAGGCTCTTGTTCGGGAACCTGTGGTAGTCTTACAATGGCTTTTATATGAAGAGACCACGTGTGACATCATCTGAAGTTATCACTTACAAATCCACTTCTCAGCTCGAACGGATTTCAAAGCATATTCCCATCCAACCAACAAAGATAAATTCAGGGCACAGCCCACAGAGTACCGCAGACAGTAGATGCCACTTGTCTAGTTGTTGTGCAGCAATGGGCGTTTATGTACTAGGTACAGTCGTCTCTTCTGGTTTTCTTTCTGGTGTATATTCGAATTGAGAGCCAACGATATTTCCCCTAAAGCGCTTCCTCATGTCAAGCTGAAAAGCATAGATGATGAAAAGCCTCAGATATCTGTAGCAAAGGCTCTCACCATCCCTCGTTTGCATTCAAAAGTCGCTTTACGAAGCGACTGACACTCCTCTGGAAGTTCCTGAACATGATATTTCAGGCAATCGGAAGGGAGGTTGCCTTGTTTTGTGACGCAGTCAGAACGCATCAAGCAATCCTTTAGTGCTGCGATGAGATTCTGACATGAAGAGGCCATTGGAGTGGCTCAGGCGTTTGGAGGCGTCTGTGCGTAAGGACCTTATGGTCACGTGATAACTTCTAACTTCTGTCCACTTCCGTCTTTCCGACTGACCATGTCACGATTCCTCCGTTATTTCCCTAAAAACATCCCGACTGTGGCTCCTGTTCCACATAGGGCTGTACTCTCGCTCGGAGGACCTGATGTCTCTCAATACCTCAATGGGATTCTCGCTTCACATATAGCGGAACCCCGAGTGCCGTGTTATTCTGTATTGCTGAACGCCCAGGCACGGACGGTTGTCTCTCATCAGTTAGTGCAATATTGACATAAAGACTCTTGCTCTTCCAGGGAAGAGTTTTGTATGATGTTTTCTTGTATACGTCGACGGACGCCGTGGGCACACCCAATTACCTTCTGGATTACGATGCGCGACCTTCAGATGCTCCCTCATTGATATCCTTACTCAAACGATATGTACTTCGCTCCAAGGTGAAAATAAGAGAAGTGACCGAAGAATATGACGTTTGGGCCTCCTGGGGGAATCCAGCCATCTCGGAACTGCCCAGACGGTGGTTGTGGACTGAAAGTGGTGTCATCCTGCCTAATTGGAATGGGTCAGAATGGCCGTGGGGTGTTATGAATGAGTCAATTTGGGACAGAAGAGCACCAGGCATGGGAAAACGTTTCCTTGTCAAGAAGGGCGCACTCCGTATGTCTTATACTCCTTTTATAACATGGGTACTTATTTGAATGACTCTTCCGGACAGCACAGGAGACTTCCGATCACGAACGAGACTCTTCTGACATGTATACACTGCACCGGATCCTCAGTGGCGTGCCAGAAGGACTCGAAGATCTACCTGCCATGCAAGCATTTCCCATTGAATCTAATATTGATCTTATGGGTGGATGTAAATAAAACGTGTATCCGTATCCTTGAGCTCAACCACTGATCATACAAACCAACAGTGGACTTCAAGAAGGGTTGTTATATTGGCCAAGAACTTACCGTGCGGACATACCACACAGGATCTGTCCGCAAGAGGATATTTCCCGTCGTGATACATAAACCAGGTCTTTCGTAAGTACTATACTTTTTTGGTTGTTTTTCAAATGACATTTCACAATATCCTCAGCCCGAATCGTTTGGCACCCTCGCCAGAAGTCCCTCCATACCCTTCCAACCTCAACATCTTGCCCATGCATATTCGAAGTTGCTCACGTCCCCCACCACGTGGAATTGGCAAACTGTTGACATCCACTCAAGGCATGGGACTGGCTTTATTGCGCCTTAAAAAAGTAGAAGCCGTAGAACATGGCGAGCTCAATCTGGGATTTAATGTTGAAAGTGGGCCGAATAGAGGGACATGGGGGATACAGCACTGGTGGCCAAACTGGTGGCCACGGCGATACGCAGATTGAAGTGGTCACTTCCGAACATTAGAACTCGTTACGGCATGTCCTTTGAAACAAAATGCTGAAAATTTCCACGTTTCTTGTCAAATGGGCGATTCAATAATGACCGAGGCGAACACATATTCTCCGTCGTGGCTAACGGAAACGTGAATGTCACCAATTTTGGACTTTTTAGAAAGTACAAGGGGATGGTATTCGAGAACAGGTTTAGGACGCACAGGACCTTCGCCTAAACCACGATACGATAGTTCTTTCCAGATTGGTTGTACGTCAGGATACATAGCCTTATATGCGGCCTCTTTAATGGCCCAACTAGTAACATATTTGGATAGCGTATTATGCAGAAAACACCCAACGTACCGAACTGCTAGGAAACGAATACGTCGAGCTAGGTCTGACGTTGGCAGTGATTGGAACTGGAGTACTTCTTTCTGACAAAGAATGCGAGCAGGAAGTCGAGAGCCTCTACGCTGGAACAAAGCAGCGATACGAGGCACATGAAGAACATCCACGCCAATGCCCAGGATGGCCATGAAAAGAAGTCCAAAAACTTTTTGAACTCAGATTAAGTATCTATAATTGGTTTCTAGATTAGATTTTATCTTTTCCATCATGGCTACTTCGACAGTCTATATAGCAGCCGCTACCAATAGGCATTCTCAGGCGGCTGCTATATCCGATAGTTCCCTCGCTGTATTCGGTTCCTCCAAGTTGCTTGCGCTATGGGATATTTCTGTACGTCCCTCTACGCAACTATCCTCCAAGGAATGCGGGCTCACACTCGATCGAGAACGAAATTGACCGTGGCATATGCGAGACGCTTCCAGGACACGAAGGCCTCGTGACATGCGTTCGCTTCTTCTCAAACACGGTGTTCCTTAGTGCAGACGATCGTGGAACACTTATCCTTTGGCGGACACTTGGATCACAGGCATGCACGCTATACTATCCACCTCACATCCCTAATATATATTCCTGCCGCTTCATAGTGGAATTCGACTGGTAGAATCCAGGCTCATGAGAAAGCGGTCTCTTCTCTATGTTTGCTCGATGACCTGTTTGTCACTGGGTCATCGGACGCCTCTGTTAAGATTTGGAGAGTTGAATCTGGCATTGACGGAACAGGTATGCTGCAGACACTTATCTAGATTGCACGGAACTCATAATACGCTATAGATAATTTTGTGTGTGAACAGACTATTCCCTTGGGTGGTCGATATCCCCTCGCTCTCGCCCTCACGTATCTCCCCGATTCAAAAGGTATATTTTTAAATTAATACTTCGAAGCTACTTTGATTTCATCTTGTTAGCAATAATCCTGGCTATCTCCGGCACGGACAGCAAAATACACATCTGGACGCGATCTGAAAATTTTGTGTGTCCTATCTCAATAAGAAGCTTCAATTCTCAGCTGAGTCGTCCCTAGTTCGTACACGCATCCGTACTTGCTGGTCACGAAGATTGGGTAAAAACACTGGATTTTCGGAACCCAATTTCACAGGGACAACCTCTTGTTTTGGCGTCAGGCTCACAGGACGCGACCATTAGACTTTGGAATGTAGAACCATGGAGTCGGCCCACCTCCACATCTCAAAAGGATCAATCATACAGATTGGACGATGAACTTCTAGATGCGTTTGAAGCATCACTGGGTGATGTTGGTGAGGCTGAAGAAGGCGGAAGGCAGATATCACTAAAGCGACATATTCTGACTGTCAAAGGTGACCAAGGAAGGTGAATTGTTGTGCAAGTCTTTTTTTCCCCTTGCTTTTCTTCTCTGCAGTTCGCAGCAATTTTCAATGACATTCGACGCTCTTCTCATTGGACATGAGGCAGGCGTTACCTCCGTTGCCTGGAAACCCCCATCCGTCGATTCTGAACCAACCCTATTGTCGACTTCTACAGACTCATCTGTCATACTATGGTCTCAGTCGACCGTAGTAGCACCGACAAAAGAAGATTCAACATCCATTTGGATCAATAGGCAGCGGTTTGGGGATATTGGCGGACAGCGGCTCGGAGGCTTTATTGGTGGCGCATGGGCGAAACATGGTCAAGAGGCTCTGGCATGGGGATGGGCGGGGTCATGGAGGCGTTGGAAGTGTAACACACATGCAAACGGAGAGACATGGGTGGAAGCCGGTGCTATCAGCGGACACAATGGACCCGTCAAAGGACTTGATTGGAGCCCCAGTGGGACCTATCTTCTTTCAGCTGGGTAGGATCCTTGATTCTTGCTGGAACCAGTATTGATTAAGCATGCACAGCCTGGACCAAACGACAAGAGTACACGCAGCAATGCCTGATTTCCGCACAGGAGAATCCGAATGGCACGAGCTCAGCCGACCTCAAGTACACGGATATGACCTAATTGATGTCGCGTTCATTGATCCTTTACGATTTGTGAGCATCGCGGATGAAAAGGTTGTGCGAATTTTCGAGGCTCCACGCAACTTTGTAAATCTTACTGGAGAACTTGGAGTTTCTAAATTCATGGAGAGTGAAGTAAGCCTTGTACCTAATCTGACTAGTCATATCGTTGTCATCTCTGCATAGCATCAACGACCTCTTGCTGCCAATGTACCACCCCTGGGATTGTCCAACAAAGCAGTGGAAAATGGTTGGTCATTCCTCATAGCCTATAAAATCTTGCTGAGCGTCCGTGCCCAGCGAAAGCATCCACGTGCATATTTGAAACGCGAGGGAGGAGGCCCTTCGAGGCAGAGCTGGCTTCAACCACTCTTTGGCCAGAAATTGAGAAAATCTTCGGTCACGGTTATGAGGTAAGACCTATTTTGATCTGGTTGTACTTGTGTCTTGCTAGGATTCATACTTTTTCGTAGTCTATGACTCTGACAGTCTCTCCAAATAAACGTTTCCTTGCAACTGCATGCAAAGCGACAACACCAGAACATGCCGTTGTCCGAGTCTATGACACGACAAAATACCAGCTTGTTGGACAGCCACTCGCAGGCCATTCTCTAACTGTAACGCGAATCGCTTTTAGCCCTGATGGAAATTTTGTTCTGTCCGTTTCGAGAGATAGGTCTTGGAGGCTTTTCAGAGCTCAGGAGAGCAATGGTGAGTCCTGTCTTCCCTGTTCATTCGTGTTTGTTGAACATCTCTTCAGGTTTCGTTCCAATAGCTGCAGATAAATCTCATGCAAGGATCATATGGGACTGCGCATGGGCCAGCGAAGGAGATGTATTTGCAACTGCATCGCGAGACAAAACTGTTAGCGTTTCCTATTGATCCACGGCGTACATTGTGTCCTGACTTCGAGAGAACTATCTAGGTGAAAATATGGAAACAACAAGAAGAAAACAGGTGGTTGGCCGTTGATACCATTAAAACTAGCTCACCTGCAACGGCGGTTGCATTTACTCCGGGTGGTACGCACCATCGGTAAGATCAGAGCCAGGAAACGAAACTTCCAACTAAAACGTCCTCAATTCCTCAACAGACGCCGGCTCGCTATTGGATTGGAGACCGGTGAAATCTTCGTGTACTCCACTCCAGCTACTTCGACGGCCCCTTGGCGCCTAGATGCGGCAATTCCATCAAGGTTGGTGGATCCGGTTTAGACGAAGAACTGGCACAAAAGCTGATTCTACTGCAGACTTGCACATATCGATCAAATTTATCGACTAGCATGGCAGCCAACAAATTCTAATGTCCCGACGAGACTCGCAAGCTGCAGCGAAGATGGTACAATGAAGATTTTGATTGTTCCAATGATTATCGAGTAACAATGATTCCAATGATTACGCGTATAGATGAAAGAAAAGCTGATATACAATGTGTGAGACAATGGGTTTAACAACCCAGATAATTACTAGGTACATAAGGACACAAGATTGTACGTGACAACAAGTTCAGCGGAGATGAGAGGTGTAATATAAGGGTATCAAACAATGGGCGTGGTGTGCAGTATATCAGAAACAGACAAACGGCAGACATGGTGTGGGTAAGGATACAAAAGGTATCGCTGGGTCATATGCTCAGGATTTAGACGATATCACGGAGAGACATAGGAACTTCGGGCTGCAAAAAGTTACGTCATGTCATTGACCAGAAGAGCAAGAACAAATCGACTTACACATTTGATCCTAGAAGGAAGATGGTGTATTAGTGAGACACGAGAAATCAGTCACAAAACTCACTTGTAGAAACACTCTATGGACCGTAACATTTCAACATCTCCCCCAGTAGCAGTCACAAAATTCACAACTACACCCGCTCGGGAATAGTTAGATGCAATCGCTGGGGTCACACTGAATACGGGCCCGGTAAATAAGTGGAAAGACACAATCAAGGACATAATTCACCGGTAGGCATATTCTTCGACAGCTTTAGGGAGGTCTACAAGATGAAAGCATCGACATTCTAGAAAATTCGACAAAGGCATAGGCTTACCATAATTAATGATGAGAGGAACATGAGAAATATCAGAGGTTTTGACTTGAACATCGTAGACAACTAAGACTCTAGTCGTGGGTCGCATGGCAAGGGAAGTGGAATTCCTAAATTTGTTCAAGGCAGCTAATTTAGTTCCTGCGTTCATGTCACCATGCTTTCCCGGTCGTCAAACAAAATTTCAACTGGTATATAGAGATGCCTACCAGAGGGACGGCTTCCAAACCTCGACTAGCCAATTTATAGACGACTGAATCCAACGATGTCATTCCCCCAACATGTACAATTGCTTGGTTGACTTCAATGTCTTCAAAAAGGTCTGTCAAAGCATCAAGTTTCCATTCTCTGGCTTGAGCCGTCTCAGCACTGGATGAAGCGCCTCGTCCAGAACCAATGATGCCAAGTCCACTCCCGTGTGCTACAGCAGTGGGATCTGCTCTACCGCTCGCTGTGAAGGCCAAATATAGATAGTACTGACGGAGACCACGAGATCCTTGACCGCTGTCCGAGTGTGTAACGTTGCCATCGCGTCGAACGAGAACACGAACAGGCTCTCGGAGTTGTATGGCAGAAGCAAGATTCAGGACATCCTGAGGAACTGTGTTAGAGAATAGAGCAGTTTGGCGCTCAATCACAGGAGAACCGTTTAGTACCGGCTCAGGAGTAGATGAAGACACTGGTACAGCAGAGAATCTGCGACCCTGGTTCTGGAAAGGAGAGACGATTCCATTATTTGGCTCGACATTGCTATTGTTACCAAATGGAGCGACGTTTGGAGTAGTGCCTGAATTTGGGGTTCCAACTGGGCGGGAACGGGGTGGGGGAAGAAGCTTGACTATACTGAAAACAAAATCATGCAGATTGCGAGCGATAAGCTGATCAACTTCATCCAAGACAAGGAACCGGACCTCGGCACCTGAAAGTCCGCCGGGAGTGGCGAACAAGGCATGAAGTTTCTGAGGGGTACCGCAGATAATGTGGGGCATATTCTGTTGCAGGAGTCGCAGCTCTTGACTCAAGTCAGTATTGGCAGACGTCGTTCCTACCCCGAGTGCAGAACGGACTCCGATGGGCCCTCCGAGATCTCGAATCATGCGTTGTGCCTGTGTCGCTTGATCTACTGTAGTGGAAATTAAAATCACAATCGGACCACGATTGGGACGAACTGTGATATTAGTGGCAGCAATTTGAATGGATGGTATGACGTATGCGGCAATTCTTTCTTGTGTAGGGGGTGCTTGGGCAATGATGTCGGAGCCTCGTAACAGAAAAGGTAATGCACGCTGTTGTATCTTGTTGGGCGGGCCAATTCTGATATAGATGTGATTAGTTAGAGGAAATTACGAATGCGCGTGGTCTCACCCAAACTTAGTGAGAGATCTCAGAAGTTCAGGTGTCAATGACAACTGCTCCCATTTGGAAATCACTGGACCAGAATCCCGAGGTGAGCCACTAGTCCAATTATCCATTTGTGAATCCAAGATCTGTCAAATGTATAAGTCATTGTCTTTGATGGAGGCAACTGGAACAACATACCCCAGATGAATCTCGGCGGAGCAGGCTAGCGACTGAGCGACGTTTGTCCCGCATGAGATTATCTTGTCGACCGACGTTTGGATCCAGGGGTCTCATAGGTAAATCAAGGTTGCCAGCAGACCACGTCCGCATTTGGGGGTTAGGATGGCGTGTCATTGACCGTATTTCAGGCCGGGGTGGTAATCCGTGGCCAAGAGCAAGTGGGTTCGAGGAGGGTATCGTCTGATTTGGAGCGATGTCACCGTGTTGAGGATTCATAGCCACAATGGAGTTGCTCCGTAAATCAGTGTTTGTGGACTGCATTTGTTGAGTTTGGATGGCAAGGAGCTGCCCAACGGAGGAAGTTAGAGTGTTTAACCGCTGAGAGATCGAAGATATGTCGTCAGACGGTACTGGTTGATTGGGGGCAATGTTTCCCAGTGATGGTCGCGGATTCAACTTAGGTCCACTGAACTGAGGTGAGGAAAAGTTATGACCATTAGGATTCGCAGGAGTGAAAGGATCTTTGAACTCTGGCTGGGACGAGCCACCTAAGGAACGCTCTACAAGGATATTGACTTTATGCTGAACATCGCCAATACTGCGTTGGAGCTCCCGTGTCACGTATTCGCATTGCACCAGACGGTTGAGGATGTCGTGGATAATAGGTGAAGCTTTCAATTGAGCTTCAACACTCAGTCCGGAGTCACCACTGGGAGTAAATTGACTACCAGAATCCAACGAAGAAACAGGCGATGACGAAGTCTGACCACCATAGAATGACACGCCAGTGTGATGTACAGCGATGGGCGGCGTCGAAATATGATCGCGGCCTTGTTGTCGTAAGGGGAAGAAGGAAGCTCCAAAGGCTGGATTTTCAAGTCCTCCAGTGGTCGACTCAGGTACCTCCAGTTTGTCATCGCCTTCGGATAAAGTGTCCAAGCTTCCTGCCATGCTCGATTCTCTCGTCACTTTGCTCTCTAATCCCGGATATACCTTGCTTGTGTCAATCTGGCGATGTGTAGGCGATTGTCGAGACCGTTCATATGGCTCGGTAGACGGTTTCTGCCTGGAATCCATATTACTGTCCACCGGGGGGCTGGGCGACGAGGTGGCAGAGCGGTATTCAGAGGACGAAACAGACAAAGAGCGTCGATCCTGTTCTCTGAACGTGTGATGGAATCCTATTCCTAATCCAGTTTTGCCCTCTTCGTCAACACCACGCGAGCCTCCGGGGAAGAAAGGCATAGATGCAGGATTCAGGGCCGCACTCTGCGCCATGACTTAAATAGGCAGATAGCAACTAGTTTGTAACAAAATCAAACCACAAGGAAAGGTTCACCATGGATGGCAGTGGTTGGTAAGCTGTTGATTTCTGACAGGTTGAAGAAATTGATCTTACCACAATGGTCGTACTTAGAACAAAGCAAAGGTAACTACACTGCTTCCATACAGGCAGGAGCAGACAATAGTGAAAGGCTGAAAGGTCACTGTTTACTTGTGCTGTGGATGAGAACGATGGCCAGTCGTGACACGCTGGCAGGTTTAAATAAAGCCCGATCTCATCAAACCCAGGAAAAGGCCAACTGGATGAATCGATTATAGTTTACATAGAAATAAACATATACGTACAAGGCATAAAGGACATAAGTAGAGTAAGTATCAGGTGTAATTCCTAGATTTTATATGATGCACTTGGCAAAAGAGACGCCAAAAACATGGTGGCGATCATTGGGATTAATCAATACAGTGGGTTCGGCAGCCAGTCTATACAAAGAGATGACCGTAAATACAATGAGGTTAAGCAGGTAATTATTCGCGCACCGATTGGGAACTCGACGAGATTGGTTCGGCAAACCCAAACGCACTGAAAAGTCAAAACAAGGTTGAGAACCATGACAAAAAACTCACTTTGTGTCTTGCGCAGAACTTCTGGGAGCTCGCCCGGTAATTTAGTAACCTATGGAGGATAGAAAATCAAGTGTAAAGGGAATTTTTCGAAAAGAGGTACGTACCACAATCTTTCGCCCATCAAGTTCTATCCCAGTGAGGCTAAGGGCCTGCTTGGCAGCAGACAACCCGCTAAAGGTGACACTGGCATACCAAAGGTCGATTGAGTCATCTTCAGCAGTAACAATACTTCCAAGGCTGCAACGAATAGTAATGTCGAGTATCTCCCCACACGGAGCAAATATTTCTTGTAGTCTCGAAACAGTGATGTTGGATCGAAGCTGGGACAACAAGCCTAACATTAGGTCGTCGGCAGACAAGTGATCACGAAGGTACATACATTGCCAACGAACACATAAGGATGGGCGGATCTCACTGGAACCTGCTCATAGCCCTTTTTTATCACTTTCTTTTTCGCGGCGTGAACGGCTTGATATTTCTCTCGTCTCTTGTCTTGAGTCATGGTAGCCTTTCCGCGATCCTTTCCGCGATGTGCGTCTGCCTTTGCAAGGGCTTGCGGAGCCCCTGAGCCTCGCGATGCATTCTTTGCTGAATCTACAACACCCTTTGAACCTAACATATTAGTGAAAACGCATATCAAGTTTACATGAAGACGAACCTTTTTGGTTTCGGGAAGAGCTGAAAAACGCATGACAGTATGTGTGAGAGATGGATCGAGTAACTAGGTCAAGAAGTGGAAGATGTTGGTAGCTCTTTTAATACTCTGTACGGGGGCCAAAGCATTTATGGACAAGATATCTTTGGCTAGATGGCCAGTGGACGGGAACCGCATTGTTCACAATGTGGCCCGGACAGTGGTCTTGCAAGAGCGAACAATAGCCTGGATAGCGCTTAAACGAACTCAGGACCAACTCATAGAGTTATCCTGAAAAACCCGGTATATTTTCCTACATTGCAGGTCTAAGCAATAGCAAAGAGTCATTCGGATTGCTGGAATTTGTCACGGAAAGCACGTGGATGTCCTAAGAGAGTACTTCACAATTTGAACCTCATTAGTGACGGTCAGCGCTACACTCAGGTACTCAAGCTCATCACTCGCTGCTGGTCGTTCGCATTCGTCGACACACAGGAGTTACAATTATGTCACGGTTGGCCTATCTATATCGGAATATCCTCCGTGAGCTGAGGAAGTCGGTGAGCTATTTTTACTAGCTCAATGCAGACACAATTTTACTTTGTTCCAGGCAGTGGCTTCTCGGAAAGCTAACAAGGCGGTGGCATCCAACTTTCGTTCAATAGCACACAATTGCAGGATATCTGGGTCTACAGCCGTTCTTCAAGACCTCCAAAACGCGTTGTTGTTTATCCGATCCCAACGGCAACACAAGGTCATTTTGTTCACGCATGTCCATTCTCTCATGCCTTTAACGCCAGGAACTCTAGATACTGATAGATAGGTATAACCCTCTTGTCGACCTCACATCCGAGCAACGGATAGAGGCGACGGCTCGGAGAGTAGGCCTTGACATGCCCATCGAACATAAGCCTGAGTAAGGGCTGGAAGATTTGACGTGCTCGAGCAGGAAATTGCGTGTTGGCTTCGTCAAGCGATAGTTTTCGTATTCCACCCAGACCTCATGGGTAATTGGCTTAGTTGAAAGCACGGTTGTAACTATAGCTGACACGCGGGTTGTTAGACCACTGGGTGACAACCTTATGAGGAGATTGCCATATTTTGAAAACTGTAGTATTAATCGAGCTGACTCTCAAATTATCTCACAAAATGGAAGCCAGTTGCACAAGGGAAAGTCATGGCAACTATGGCACATGGTTGTGGTCCAAAGGTGATTCAAGTCCAGTTCTGTACTTGGTTCTAAATACCGGGACACCTGTCACAACTTCGACTTGAAGCCTATCACCGTAGTCAAATCCAGACCATTCAATATTCAACCTTGGAGTACTCGTTATTACAGCCAGTTGGGAATTTAGCTTACGATATGGTTCTAGCCTCAGCCACGGTCTAAAGTCAATTCTTTTCTGGAGGTATGTTAAAGTCATCGAAATCCCACAGTTGAAGGATATTCTTGGCTTCTTAGCTCTGCCCATAGATCCAGACAAGCAGCAGGGTAGGCTTTCTTCCCTTCAATTGATTGTAGGAGTTTTGTGTTGATCATATTTACCAAAGGTCCTGTGAGGTCCTCAAGTTACCACGATATGCCTGGCGGGATTTCAAGATAGGCTGAACATGTACTGATGGTCTATCATGAATATCCGAGAACCAACTAGTCAAATGTGTTTTCTGTCACTTGATAGGAGACTGCTAACTAGAGGAAGTGTTCTCCTTTCAGTATGTAGGGATTCACTTCCAATCTTGTGAGACAAGCTAATCGCACATGTTCACAATTCAGTACCAAGAGAACATAAAGAAGGCATGAAAGACAGCAAATATGTGCCCAGGAGCACGCAAGTTCATGAGAGCATCCGCAAAACTTACATCTATCTTATGTACTTTATATATATATCCTGTTATAGACTTCGGGCAAAGCCCACGATGGTCTTTACATTCTAGGATCTGATGTACTTCAACTCACCTGCAGTATTAGTGCCTTATCATCCACTCGAATTGACTTATTCAAGGTGGTATGGACTTATACTCTGAGAAAATCTTGGGAGCACCACCAGCAAAAAGTTGCTCGAGTTGTTTGGCCAAATATTGTAGCAATGTAATTCAAGATCATACTTAGTAACTATCACAAATTCCAGGCTGAATGGCAGAAAACTGTTGAAAGACATTTTGAGTTTACCAAATCATCTCCACTAAATCACACACATATCTCTGAATGTCTTTAGAATTGTTAACTGAACTAATACTGCTAGTTAGATTTATTCCTTCAATTAATGGCTCCGAACCAAACAATCGCAATATATTCCTGGTAAAAACATTTTTTAATTCAGATCGGCTATACAAGATTTAAATCTTTAAAACATTTTTCTGTGATTTACCAAGCATCCTGGGCATATCTAATGTATCAGTAGATTTAAGATCCCAGATATATGTTAGCCTACCTGCTAAGAACTTCAGGGCTTCAAAGTCTAATGAAACTCCAAAGTACATTCCAAAATACATTCCTTCATCATTCTTATTGTCATTGGACTTGACCATCCTCCTCATCCTCATCCTCCAAGTCTAGATGATTATTTTTGAACAAATCTTCTTGAGTTACCCTGGCTAAGCCGTCATGGATCAACTCAACTTCCAAGTCTGATTCTTTGGAATCTGATTCTGCTTTATTTGAGAAATATACCTTTTTCATATCCTGTCGAAAGGTGCATGTTGCTTTTTGTGTCATTCAATGTCCAATTCCACCTCCAGTAAAACATACAAAAATATCCTTGTCAGCAAATCTAAACTTTGAAGTCATAAATTGTTGGTACATTCACCTGCAAATCGTGAAATTAGATAAACTGTACATGAAACATTGGCAGGGTCAATGAATTTAAAAGCGTTGTCATCCTCCACAAAGCCAATTTGATATATTATGATCAAACCCATAACAATGGCCCCAGAGAAATTCCAGTTGCTGAAATTGTTCCCCATCCATGATTTGTATCATTGCATGAAATATTTTCACAATTTGGAAGTACCAGTATGGACAAAACTTGCTTTCATCCCTATCAACAAGAATCATCACATCAGATGGTTGACAAGGATTAATAGTGTCTTGATCATGTTAATTGTACTCATAAATCATTTGCTCTTTGATAATTTCCACAAGATTTATCTGCATTTTCAGTGCCTTAAGTAGTTATATGCAGCAAGAAGTGGTCCAAATGTAAATTCCTTTGAAGGTATGATTTATTTAATTTTTCTCTTACAACAATAAAATGCACATGATTATTGAATGGAAAGAACCAACCAAGTACGTGATTTAATATACTGATATCAAATGAGCGTGGGCAGTTACTCAGGTGACCTGAGCACCTCAAAGGTATTCAAAGCAAAAGGGAATCCTGTCACGGTAGAGACATGTATCATGTCACAGAATTTCTGCTTTTTACAAACATGAGACAACAGAGATGTTGACCTTGACGAATTTCTGGAGAGCGCTGAAACGAACACACTCACTCATCATGGTCCCGGTGTCCACTCGTGTCCTTGAATGTGATCCTTCCGCCATCCATTTCTATAACGACGTAGATAAACCAGAGATTACCTGCCCAGATACCCTGTCTGCTTTGGACATTGCCAAGCATCATCTCGTCGACCTTGCAGAGCCTGTTGCCTTTCCTACGGAGACAGTATATGGTCTAGGAGCCTCCGCATTGAGTACTTCTGCATCCACTCGAATATTCACCACAAAGGGCCGACCAGCCGATAATCCCCTGATTGTTCATGTCTCGTCTTGTGCGATGCTTGACTCATTGCTCCCAGATGGTTACGTCTTGTCAAAAGCTTATCAGGCCTTGATTAAACACTTCTGGCCTGGAGCACTGACTTTGCTATTTCCAAGGAATCCTGAGGTTGTTCCGACAATCATTACTGCAGGCCATTCGAGTGTAGCGATCAGAATGCCGTCTCACCCAGTCGCTCGGGCGTTGATTGCTGTGGCAAATGTGCCTTTGGCAGCCCCCAGCGCCAACAGCTCAGGAAAACCTAGTCCTACTCGAGCAGAACATGTTCATCAGGATCTTGATGGCAAGATCAGTGTCATCCTCGACGGTGGCGCTTGTGAGGTTGGGTTGGAAAGTACAGTTGTTGATGGACTTCATGAAGATGGGAAATTACGTATCTTACGGCCCGGGGGTATTACCGTCGAAAACATTCGACGCGTTTTGGAAAAAGAGATGCACGACTCTAACAAGATTCCCGAAGTTTTGGTGCATCGCCGCGATTACTCAGATGAACAAGTGGAGTTGGCACCCACAACGCCTGGCATGAAATATAGACATTATGCACCATCAGTTCCTTTGACTCTCTTGATGACCAAGTCGC
Organism: Termitomyces sp. DKA64; assembly: GCA_017657295.1. NCBI lineage: Eukaryota > Fungi > Basidiomycota > Agaricomycetes > Agaricales > Lyophyllaceae > Termitomyces > Termitomyces sp. DKA64. Next base: position 19,030 of record JAGGAV010015555.1, on the reverse strand, counting down.
CTCCTCCTGTCGATGAATCGACTGTCTCAATCTCTCAGCTCTTTGGTTCACTCAGAACCACCCAACGCCTCAAAGTTGGAATTTTGGCTCCTACCGATTCAGCGTTGTGGGGCGTGTTGCCTGCGCATGGTTTTGAATGGTACCGATATCCGCTAGGGCCGGCAGCAGAACCAGCAGTCTACGCACACCGTCTTTTTCACGGCTTAATCACGCTCGAGCGCGAAGGTGTCGATCTGATGTTCATAGAAGAGGTGAAGGAGGACCGAGAAGGATTGGCGGTAATGAACCGCGTCAGAAAGGCAGCTGGTGACGTTCGTTGGATTGCAGACAAGTGAAGAATAATCAGGTCGTCGTTCTGATGCAATCGACAGCCACCTACTAAAGCCATCTATTCATTGGTAGCCCCTCCCTCGGAACTCCTGTTTAGCCTCGTGTTGCTTCCCCCGAGGGTGACTGGTGGCTCAGTCAAGCGATGGTAATGCCGGTATACCCGGGATAAAATATGGCATAGTTGTGTGAGCAAGCTCTGGGGTCTATCCATACTAAAGGTTTGACCTCAAATTTCGTTTTCAAAAGCCTTGATGTCAGTATGTCGATAAGTGCTTGTCAAAGTTCACGATCTCATACCTGGTATTGTGGACCTTCACGAAGCTGAACGGTTATCTGATATGAAATCGCGTGTTCGAAGGCGTGTTCACGGAATGTGCCGCGAAGCGGAGGGTTGCTTTGTTCTGATCATGTGACACTGGACGAGTCTTCGCACAACTGAAAGGCAGAAGGATGCGCCTCGTTCCTCCGCTTTCCAAGTTTTCTTTCTTTGCAGTGCTCCTCATGTTGATGCGGGAAACCAGTGACGCCAGTCGTTTCTTGTCGGTCGGGGAACGCTCATATAAAAGGCAAAGAGCTATGTTAAACTCTTGATCACTGTTGCTCTCATTCTGCTCTACGAATCTTTCGACAAGCGCAAAGACCTGGTTCTACAAAAATGGAAGTCAATTGTAAGTGATACGCCGGAAATTCCCACTCTTTGCTCACTTCCCTTGAACCCAAAAGATTCCGTGAAGCAAGAGGATAATGACACCTCGATGTATCAACAGTTTCTTACTACTCCGTTGCTTCCATGTCCCGATCGGCCGGAGTTCGATATGACTTCGTTTGGGGACTGGTCTTTTTCCAACGCGTCTTCTAGTCACGCGTTCTTGAATGACCCCGATCCTTGTATCCAGTCTCAGCGTTCCGTGATTTGTGCCACTGGTAATGAACACGACGCGAACCTCTATGTTCCTCTTCTGTTACATCATCACTCAGATGCTCGTGATGATTCCTTGTCTCTTACCCATACTTCTACATCATTGACCTCCGCATCCGAATCATCAAAGGCTTCTCAATCACATATCCCTCGACCTCCAAATGCGTTCATGCTTTATCGATCCGACTTTCTTAAACGAGGGATCATACCAGCCCACGTTGAACGTCGCCAGCAAAATCTCAGCCGTATTGCAGGGCAGTGCTGGAATCTTCTTCCACCAGAAGAAAAGGCCCAATGGCAGGACCGAGCGGCGCAGGCCCTGCTCGAGCATCAAAAGCGGAACCCTGATTACAAGTTTACTCCTGCGCCACGCGGATCCCGTCGTGCAAAGGTTAAGGGTCGACCGGACAGTGATGAGGACGTTGCCGATGGAGAGGATCGTATTAGAATGATTCGAGAGCAGTACGCGCGCATCGCTGGACCCACCGCGCCACCCACACGACGCCGACGTCCTAGGGGTCAGAAATGGGGTCGTGATATGGCCGCAACACCTGTCAGAATAGGCCCCCTTTCAGAAATTACTCGGATCTCGTTTCCCCCTTCTATCCCTCCATCCCCCTGTTCATCCATCTCTTCGCACGAGATTGATACCATACGAGAAACGCCCCTCCCTTCGTTCTTCCCTCATCATACTATTCCCTACATCATTCCCCCGCGACGACCATCGACGTCTCTCGGATTTGCCACTGAAAGCACTGTTCGAGCCGGGACGTCGCCGCGAACAGGCCTATCCATGACCCGTCCATCATCTCGAGCTTCAGACACCGACTTGACTATGCATATGAAAGATCTGGACATCGTGAGCCACCCTTGTTTTTTGCACTCCTAATTTAACAGAGACTTGCAGAGTCCGACAGTACCTCTATCACCGGTGTCGTCATCAAAGCTGATGACAAATGCGGACTTGTCCCTTCCTCAGTCTCCGATCTTGCAAGGTGAAATCATCTTCCCCACGCTAAATTCACCTTTGTCGGTAGCAGCTCCCATTGAGGTTCTTTCTACTGCCTCCGGTACCGATGCGGAATCGTTCCTTGGATCGCTATACTCTCACGACACATTTGCTCTTAACTTGCCGATAGTCCCTGCTGAAGAGGTCTTCGCACCTCTACGGGATTCCCATGTGTTCAACTACGAACCTTCCTCTTTTCAATTCCCCTGGAGCAACTTCGATACTTTCATGGGTCACATGAGGCCCTACGCCTTGTAATGCCTTTGCCGTGTCTACGATCCCTTTTTTTCTGTCCTGTATTTTTAGCTTTATCTACCATTATCTATCATTATCCACCATCTCCAAAACCCGCCTTTATAGATTCGGGACAAAGTCACTGTATCGTATTTAGTCTTTTGGATCATGACTTCACGACTTTATGACCGCCTGACTATAGCTGCCTTTTAAATTTGATTTGGATCTATATATTATCTTCTGCAACTTGGCAAAGTGACTGGGCACAAGAATCGAACAAGCGGGACTATGCGGAGGACAGATGTTCTTGTAGTCATTAAGAATTAGGTAGTCATGAAGAACTGGAGGTAACACTCCTGATCTGGTGTCGCGATCATCCGGTTCAGCTTTTCATTCAGTACAAAGCCTCGAGATTACGAGCGGTTACGATTGGAAACACTATTGCTCCTACGAGAAACTGATAAATTCCCGCTACGTAAGTAGTGGGTTTCGGTCTCATCTAGGACAGTCATTTTCTCACAATTAAGAAAAAAATTTCGCTCATTCAATTTGGTTACTCAAGCACAAACGATGTTTCTCTCGCACCTGAGTGTCCCACCCAATCCCTCTAATTAGAGGTGTAGGAGGGGGGTCACCTACCCCTCTAACCGGAGTCGAATACGTTAGTCGTCTATTGATATCAATATTACCTGGATATTTCGCAAGAACTTTGAGAAATTTTGAGCGGGTTCTCGGATTTCTCCGGTGGTTGCCATCAGCGTTGACTGATCATCCGTCAACGTCGTCTCTGCATGTCAACATTCTTCCATCCTCGGATAGATGGTCAGACCGAATGTGCCAATAGAAACGTTGGTCAGATCTTGTGCACAGTAGTGCACCCAGATCAAAAGGACTGGATAGATCATATAGATCTAACTGAGTTTGTGATTATGGAAGCATTTTAGAGACAACTAAGTATGTGCCATTTGAATTAAACAGTGGGTACATGCCATCTATGATTTGGGAAATCAGGTCAGACTCTGCAATTCCCAAGGGAATCAAGGAGTTTGCTTGCTAAGCTTGACAGAACTTGGCTGAAGCACATGACATGATAATTGAAGCATGCATCTGGAGGATGCATAAGTCAAATATGCATCAGCAACCAGATCCTCTGCTAGAGAAAGGTGCTCTAGTGTACTTTTTGATGCAGAACCTCAACAATCCAAAAGGTAGAGCTAGGAAGCTCTGCCCTAAGTGGGTTGGGCCACACACAATTCAGGATGTCTCCAATTTGTCATGACCCATCCCTGGACCCCTGCCTCACCTCCAGATTTTGCCTGGCCAAGCCCAGCAAGCCCCAGAGCACTTTTCCCTCCTCCTTTAACCCCTATGACCCTCCCCTACCCTCAGTGCCCACTCTGGCAAACCCTGATGCTTCTCTGGAGATCCCCAACACTTCCCTGGCAGACCCCATGATCCTCCTGACCCTTCCTTGATGTTCAGGTAGCTCCAAGCCCCCTCCACTCTCCCCAGCAATCATCATGGTTACACATCAAGACACTACCAACACCTAGCTAGCCAGTCTCAGGATGCCCTGGACAATCATATCCAAGATCCACGTGGTCTGGCCTTAGACCCATGGTCCTGGACAAGTTTCCCCATAGGTACTTAAACCATAGAGTAGTGCTAGTAACAGTAGTCTTGATATTAACTGCATTTCCATGTCTGCTATGTCTCTGTATATTCTGTCTCATTGTTCCATACTGTCTTGTCTCAATCTTATCTGCCTTGATCTTATCAGTTTCCTTTTCCATCTCCATCTCTCATTTATTCTCCTAAGTCTCATCTTGTCTTGTTCCTCTTAGTCTCTCACCTCATCTTGACTCCCACAGTTATCCATGACTCTACTTCCATTTCCCCTAGAAAGCCTGCCCAACTCTGTAACCTTCAAAACATCCCTGCACCTTCAACTCAGATTTTGCCCTGAGTTAACCCCTGACTCCTGATATTTAACTCTGGAGCTCCATATTGTACTTGCTCCCCACTTGTCTATTACTCCCACTCCTCCATCTAGCCTACCAGAGCACCCTGGACTTTCCCAGACCACTTTTCTCCACTTTGTCCACTCAGTTTCACTCTTCCAGAGCTCACCAGAGCATAGGATAGTAAGTGTAGATGTTGTGTCTGCCTAGTAAGAGACTTGCCCTGTGCAGCTGAGGCCCTGTAGTCAGCAGAACCTGACATAGACTCTCCCCTTACCCCATTCCTGATGTCTAACTACAATCCCATGTACCTGCCTGCTGGCTATCTAACCAACTACTACAGTAGGCCAGTACCCAACCCCTACTATCCTCTGTTCTATCTGATGCCTGACTGCTATGTCACACCCACTCTGCAATACTGGGCCCTGGATCTGAACCCAACTCTTTATGGCCTGTCCATCAGTCAGGGACCACCCCTGGACTGGTGCTGCCCCTTGTTGTACCCCATCAAAGGGACCTACCTCCACATGCAGCCTGACACCCCTCTGGCCCCTTGGGCACCCACAGCCCCAGTACCCTCAGCCTTTCCCCCTAGACCCTACTATGCCTATCCTGTTCCCACTGTGGCCCTGGTCCCTTCAGAACAACTTGATGGCTATTTTCCCCCATGGCCTTGACCTCCTGTTGCTCCCCCCATCCAAGCCCCACCCTCTCCCAGACAGCAATGGGTTGAAGCCTATGTCCAACAGTGCAACAAGGTCCTCCACTCTCTCCACCTATCTCCCATCAAATTTGACAAATGAGCAAGAGTCCTCCTTGTCAGCCATGGACACCACAATGTCTCTGAGACACCAAAGACATGGGCAGATCACCTTCTGGACTTCTATGAGTGCTACCAGCAGGGCACCCTCCCCAAGAACATCTTCCACCCACACCCTCTCCTACATCAACAAGCCAGAGATCCCTGGCAGGAAACCCACCCCTCATGAAGGAGCCCCCAAGCTTCTCAGGGACTGATCCCCCCATGTTGACCTCTGCCAGGGATATGCCCCACCCCTTTGTAACAACCCCCTGCCCCCCCTCCAACAGCCTCTTGGTCCCAGAGTCCACAGAACAACTCTCCCCCCTACACTGCCCTAACCTCTGCCTATCTCTCTGCATAACCAACCCACTGATGCCAACAGCTTTGGGCTGCCAACCCCCAGGGGACCCCCTCCTCCTTGCTGGGCTTTGGGACCTCCCCCAGGCAATGCTGGCCCAGACCCTGGCAGCAGGCCTCCTATTGGCAGACTTCCTGGTGGATGGGGCCTGGCCATGGACAACTTCCCCCCTCAGCATGGAGGTGGGAATAATTACTACTACTACTACTACAATGCTGGACTCCTACCTTGAACCCAAAATACACAAGACAATACTTGCAATGCACTGGCTTGGGAAGGGAAGTTAGACATTCAGAAACCAGAATCTTTCAATGGCCAAGATCCTCAGAAATGACAGACTTTCTTGACACAGTGTCTTACAATGTTTTAAGCTAAGCCCATCACCTTTCAGCTTGAGAGCTCATGAGTGGCCTTTGCCACCTTCTACTTGCAGGGCATTGCCTTCAATCACTATATGGCACTGCTCCAGTTTGACCCCCAACAACCTGGTACTCTCCAATTGGCCTGCCTTCACTCAGGAATTCTCCAGTAAGTTTGGAGTATTTGACACTGTAGCAGAGGTGGAACAAAACTTATACAACCTCCAAATGCATGACAACAAACAGTTTATGACCTTCATTATCTGGTTTAAGTGGGAAGCCTACAAGACTGGATGAAATTACAATGCCCTCTAATTTGCCCTTTGCTGTGCCCTCCTGCAATGGATTAAGGACATCCTCTGCCTTGCACCCAAGCAGCCCATGTACAATAGATACAAGGCTCTCATCACTCAGATCAACCAGCACTATTGGGAAGACCAGAGCAAAAACCAAGGCTCACAGAACAACTGGAACCCTTCTAGCAACTCTGACTGGCAGCTTGGAGTGATCAACAACAATCAAACCATTACCCTCACAACATCTGCTAACCCTGCACCCCACTTTTCCCCTGGATGAGGCCTGGCTGATATGACTCAATCCCTTGGACCTCAACCCCCCACTCAACTCAATGCTACTGACCTCTGCAATGCCCTGGACTCTCTGGACCCCAAACCTGACAATTTCCTGGACCTGGACATACCCATGGACCTTGCAGATGATCAGGTGGACTTATGTGCCAACTGGATCAAGGACTGGCCCTGGATCAACATCCCAGCAGAGACTCAAGCATGACAATAGAAGGAAGGGGCATATATTTTGTGCAATGAGCAGAGCCAATTCATCAATGACTGCTGTAAATGCCAGGTTATGGGACATGCTGTCCAGGCCATCAATGGGAAAGACTGTGACTACCAGTTTATAGAAAATGACTTAGCAGTTTAGGTCATGAAGATGCACTAAATCATGGAATAGACCCTGATATCATCTCTGCTCCAGCTACTTTCATCTGTGCAATGGCAATTGCTCCAGACACCCTCTTGGCACACCTCCCCTCACACTCTGCCCACAACCTCCTCTTCCACACCACCCTCCACTTCTCCCCCAACTCTGTATCCACTCTGATTGACAGCAGCACAACCAACAACTTTATTGACAAATCTCTAGCAGCACTTGCTCCACAACTTCCCCAGCAACTCCCCCTTCTAATCCCATGAAAGATATTTGATGGCAACCTGACCTTTGCTGGCAATATCACTCACTGTCTGGAAATGAGGATTACCTTCACCAACAGACAACAGCAAGACCTCTGACTACTGATTACAAAGTTGCACACCTCCACCCCCCTCATCCTCAGATTCTCCTGGCTCTGAATGACCAACCCTTGCATTGACTGGCCAAGCCTCACCCTCTGCCTTGATTAGGATAGTCTGCCTAACCTGGGACACATCTCCTACAACATCCCTCCCCACTCCAATGTCTCAGAAGTCACCCCCAACATTCCCCAAACCCCTCTGCAGCTCCACTCATGATTTGCACAATCATTCATCATCCTGCCTTGGCAACTCCTCCACCATCCTCCCCACTCTTGTCAATAGTGGAGCCTCTGGAACTTTCATTAGCAACCAGCTCAACCTCCCCCATGAACCCCTTAATATGCCTCTGGAGCTACAGCTGTTTGACAGAAGATCTGCCTCCTCTGGAATCACCAAATTCTGTCCTAGATCCCTCACCCTTGACAATGGTTTATAGTTCCTAACCTGCCTCCTTGTTGCCCAACTTCTGGAGGTGACCCCAATTGTGCTCAGACTACACTGGCTATATAACATCAACTCTGACATCAACTGGAAGGATCTTACCATGCAGTTCTCCAGCCCTGAAACCTGCCTGGCAGCTGCCATCACCCTCTGCCCTTACTCCCCCTATGACCCCAACAACTTTAATTTTGCTCCCAGCAGCACTGAAGCCACCAGCACCCCCACCCTGCCTAAGAATGACCAAGAAGAGCAGGAAGAAGCACCCCTGCCCCAAACTCCTTTAGGCACACCCTGATGGCATCCCCCCAATATTTCCTGCAACCAGTATAAGGGCCCAAACTACCCCACTCAACCTCTGACAACCCCAGACCCCACTGCCACACCCCTGATGTTTGACACCATTGACCCAGAAGCCCTCAACATCAAAATCATTGGTGCCATTCCTTTTGCATGGATTTTGCAAGATGGCATCCCCACCTTCCAACTCCAGGTCACTTCAACACTTCTGGAAGAGCACATCCATGCCAGCACCACCTCATCTGAGACTCCAAAAACAGAGGAACAAATATTATGTGAAGTAGTTCCTCTGGAGTATCATGAACTTACTGATGTGTTCTCCAAAGGAAATGCAAAGGAACTTCCCCTGCATCAATCCTGCAATCACACAATTGATCTTGAGGACAGCACTTCCTCTCCCTTCAGCAAGATCTACAACATGTCAGAAGTCAAACTCCAGGCTTTCAAAGACTACCTCAACAACATGCTTAGGAAGGGCTTCATCTGACCCTTGATCTCCACTGCCAGAGCCCTGGTCCTTTCTGCCAAGAAGAAGGACAGCTCCCTTCATCTTTGAGTTGATCACCAGGGACTTAACAAAGTCACCAAAAAGAACTGGTATCCCCTTCTGCTGATCAGTGACTTTGTTAACTGCCTTTGCAGTGCCAAGATCTACACTAAGATAGACCTCTAGTCTGGCTACAACAATGTCTGGATCACTCCAGGACATGAATGGAAGACTGCCTTCCACATCCACTATGGACTATTCAAGTATCTTGCAATGTCCTTTGGTATGACCAACTCCCCCACTGTAAGGGTGACCTCTGGGAGTGGTGGCTAAGTCACACAGCTAGCAGAGGGAAATCCAAAGTGTATTAGAGATGTAATAGATAATACAAATAGTAGACTAATCACCTAGCAGAGGGGAATTCAAAGAGAACAAGTCTAAGGATCTTCTCTGCTTGGTGCAGTGCATCAGGGGGCAGTGGAGGCATGGAAACAACTGGATAGGTGACTGGAGTTAGCTGAAGTATGTAACAATGGATCATGGAAAGTTCTGGGGGTCTCTGGGGATCTCTGAAGACCTGTGAAATGCTCTGGAGTCATCAAACGAGCCTTGGGAAGCAGAAATGGGCCAGGAGAATTGGTGTTTGACAGGGGTGGAGGTTGGAGAAGGGGTAGTCCCCTGACATCACCCCCCCTCTAGCATGCAGTGTCTTGATGTGCAAGGTAGAAAAAATTCTGGATTGCCTGGTCTGCTGGGAGGAGGGGATATATCCCTCTGACTGCTTGCAGTGCATCTAGATGTTGTCAGTGGAACTCCCTGACCAGTCCAGGTGTGTGCACATTCTCCTGGGGTTCCCAGGAAATGTCTTCAATTCCATAGCCTTTCCACTTCACCTTGTATTGTAGTCCCTGCTAGAACAGATGGCTATCCAGGATTTCTTCCACCTCATACTCCTTGCTATTGCCAACCATCACCAGAGGGGGCAGAGATGTCAGGTGACATCCCAGGATAGGGTCTGCTGGGGCTGGAGTCAGTTTGACCTTGTTGAAGACTGGATGGAGCTGGCACATTCCCATGGGGAGCTGGAGTTGATAAGCTAGGGGCTCTACCTGTCATTCTACTATGAAGGGTCCTAATTGCCAGTGCAAAAGCTTCTTCAATGGCCAGGTAGTCATGATGTTGGAGGCATCCAGGTAGACTCAATCCCTGGGCTTGTACTGGGGTGCTGGGGTCCTTCTGTAGTTGTAGTATTATGTCATGTTGTCCTTTGCCTTTGCCAGTGCTGCTCAGGCCTCTTCCTGTGCAATCTTCATCTGGTCTACAAACTCATTTACTGCCTCATTCTCTGAAGGCCAGGCCAAGGGTTCAAAGCCCATGTGCAGGTGACATCTGGTGTCCAGGAAGAAGGATGAATACTGGGTGGCTGTGTAAATGTGGTTGTTGTACTGGAACTCAGTGTTGGGGAGGAGCTTGTCTCAATCATCCTGGCACTCATTGCAGAAGAGGTGGAGGTATTGTTTAAGCTTCTGGTTCATATGTTCAGTCTGGCTATTAGACTGCAGGTGGTAGGCCATGGAGGTGTGCATCTTCACATTGAGTAACCAGTATAGCTTTTGAGTGAAGTCCACCACAAATTGTGGGCCCTGGTCAGATACATAGGCCTTGGAGAGGCTGTGCAGCTTCCAGACATTCTTTTAGTACAGGTTGGCAGTGCCCATGGCAGAGCAAGTAGTGTGAGTGGGGATGAAGTGTGCTTGCTTGCCATAAAGGTCCACCACTACCATGATGGCATCATATCCATGGGTGTCAGGGAGTTCTATGATAAAGTCTACTGAGGCAACACTCCACCACTCTGTGGAGATAGGCAGGGGATGCAGCTGGCCAGAGGGAAGATGGCATTGGAGCTTGGTCCAGAGATATAGATCACATGTACTAGTGTAGGATCCAATGTACTGAGACATTTGGGGCCACCAGTAGTTCCAGGACACCAGTTCTAGCATCTTCCACTGGCCAGGGTGTCCTGTGATCTGGGAGTTGTGGTGCTGCTCTACAGTCCTCTGGTGGAGCTCTGGGTCATTAGGCATGTAGATATGGTCCTGGAAGGTCAAGAGTCCATTGCAGAGGGCCCATTTGTCTGCATGGACTGACTTGATGCCAGTAGTGCACCCAGACTTGAGGGCCTGGGCTGCCTGAGCAACCAGCTCTTCCTGCAGACCATCCTAATTGCCCTGCCAGATATCCTAGAGGATCTTCACCTCTGATCACTTGATGGCTAGGCCCTCCATGGCTCAGATCATGAACAACTTGGGCCAGAGGAGCATATTGTTGCTGTTGTCCTCTCCCCTGGCACTGTGGTCTGCTCTCCAGAACAAGATGTCCAGCTTTCTCATGCTTTGGCCTGGCTTGTGGTGCAGTGAGAAGTCAAAGTTGGCTAAGTAGAGGAATCACTGGGCCTGTCAGCAATTAAGCTTCTTAGCTGTACAGAAGTACTCAAGATTCTTGTGATCTGTCCAGACTTTGAACTTATGTCATGTGCCCTCCAGGAAATGCTGCCACTCTTCAAAAGACTGGATGATGGCAAGCATCTCCTTGTTATGGATCTCATAGTTGCATTTGACCACATTCAGACTCTTCTTGTAGAAGGCCACCAGGCCTGTCAGTGATCAAGCTTCTTAGCTGTCTAGAAGTACTCAAGGTTCTTGTGATCTGTCCAGACTTCAAACTTATGCCATGTGCCCTCCAGGAAATGCCACCACTCTTTTAAGGACCATATGATGACAATCATCTCCTTGTCATGGATCTCATAGTTGCATTTGACTGCATTCAGACTCTTTGAGTAGAAGGCCACTAGATGCCATTTTCTATCCTCCCAGGATTGTTGCAATAGAACAGCTCTGGTGGCAAAGTCAGAGCTGTTGGCTTCCACCTGGAAGGGGGAGTTGTCATCTGGAAGGAGGAGGACAGGTTCAGAGGTGACAGTGCACTTGAGGTTGTTAAAAGCTGTCTGCTCCAGGGACTGCCATCTCCAGGTGGCATCTTTAGCAGTGAGGTCAAACAATGGTTGGGCATGGTGGGAGAAATCCTGGATGAACCTCTGGTAGAAGTTGGTGAACCCTAAGAAGGCCTGCACTTCCTTCTTGTTTTTGGGCTCTGGCCACTCTGCCACACCTGCCACCTTCACCAGATCCATCTCTACAGCTCTGTGCAAGATGATCAACCCAAGATACTTGATCTGGGTTTGTTCAAACTCACACTTCTCCAGTTTGAGATAGAGTTGGTGCAGGCAGAGATGTTCTAAGATGATGCATGTGACCTGGCAGTGCTTCTCTAACATTTTAGTGTAGATGAGGATGTCATCAAGATATATGCACACTATGCCTTCCACTATCAGGTCTCAGAAGATGTTGTTCATCATTGTCTGGAAGGTGGCAGGGCTGTTGGTGAGTCCAAAGAACATAACAAGGGGTTTGAACAATCCCCAGTTGGTCTAGAAGGCAGCCTTCCACTCATCTCCCTCCTAGATCTATATGTTGTTGTAGCCCCACCAGACATTGGGCTTGATAAAGTACTGTGCTCCCCAGAGATTGTTGATGAGCTCTAAGATAAGGAGGAGGGGATAGTGGTTCTTCACTGTCATGGCATTGAGCACCCTGTAGTCCTGGACCAGTTGGAGGGAGCCATCTTTCTTCTTGATGAAAAAGACCAGAGAGGCCATTGGGGATTTAGATGTGCAGATGCAACCAGAGGCTAAGTTCTCCTGTAGGAAGGCATTGAGTTCATCCTGCTCCTTTGGTGCCAGCAGGTGGACCTTATAGCTAGCAGGCTTGGAGTCCAGTATTAATTCAATGATGTGGTCCCACCATTTGTGCTCTGGAAGCAAATCAAATGAGGCCTTGGAGAACACATCCTTGAACACATGGAGGTATAGAGGTACAATGTCCTGGAGCTTCTGGGGCACAGAGTTGGCTGCAAAGGCCTGGGCCAGTTGCTGAGAGGTGGTCTGGCTGGCCTGGATCTCCACTGTAGGGGGCAGGGAGCATAGGGTAATGGCATATATCTGGTTTCCAGTCTCTATGGCTTCATTTGGAAACTCTGGGTCATGTGAGCCACAAAACTCCTCTAACAGATCCTCTCCTGGGGTTCTACCACCGCTACAATTGTCCCCATAGAGGGCATCTCTATGGAGGAATGCCAGAGGGGAGTCCAGAAGATCCAGATCTGTGAAGGGGAGACAGCCCATGCAGCAAGCTGAAATGGCTGTGCACTCTCAAACTGCAGCCTGGTGCTGTTCCCTGGCTTTGGTGGTGCAGATGGTGCATCTCCAGGGACATCTGCTCATAGTCACCTTGCCCCAGGCCCAATCTACTTTGGAGTTATGCTCTTGAAGCTAGGTGAATCTGAGGATCATGTCCTGCTTGCCTAGGCTGATGACAGTGAACATGGCCCATTTGGCATGATTCTGGTAGCAGAGGACAAGGTTGATCACAGAGCTGATGGCCCTGGCCTTGTTGGGTGTTCCATCAATGTTAAACACCAGAATGGGCTGAGACAGTGGCTGTGTAGTCAGGCAGTGACACTGGACAAACTCTGAGTCTAGTAACAACCCTGTGGTGCCACTATCCAGGAGGGCAGTGACTCTGTGGGCCTGCTGAGTGTCTGTGGTCTCAATTTCCACATTGAGGGGCAGGGAGTTCACTGAAGAGTTTGCAGCTACCATGTACTACTAGGAGAGTTGGCATTCCCAGGCAGGGCAGCCCCAGTGAGGTCTGCCTGGCATTGGTGGGCCCAACTAGGAGTCCAGAGTTGGTGTTTGTATGTCTGGAGGGGGGTACTGAGGTTCAGTTGTCTTAGAATCATCAATGTTGATGGAAGCAGTTTCATTTTCTATTGACAGACATGCAAACTGGTTAGTACTTGGCAATGGAGGTGTACATCTCATCTGCCACTTGACTAAAAATCCTCCTTCAGGCCTGGGAGGGGGACACAGATGCTGCTCTCCTCTGGAATCAGCTCCAATGCCTGCTCATCTGGTGAAGGGTCCCCAGCCATGTCCTTTGCAGCTAGCAGCTGCAGAAGAAGCTCCTTCTACTCTGCTATGGCAAGATAATGTATCTCAAGACCCAATGAGCAGTGCCACATGAAATGCCCAGATTTCTGGCATCTTCAGCACAGCAGCAGCATGGCATGGCACTGTTGGGTAGTGTCAAACATCCATGGGGATGCCTAGCAGTAAAGGTTGTGGAGCAGAGCTGGCCAGAGCAGAGGCAGGTGCAGGAGAAGCCAGAGTGGCATACCGGAGGGTGGAGATGGGGGCAGGGCAGGGAGTTGAGTGTGTGTGACATAGCTCCCATCAAACCTCCATGAGCTGCCACTGATCCTGGTCCACTTTATACCAGGAGGCAATCTGCACATCATCCAGGCAGCCCTTGGCAAGGTTGTCAATGCATTCCAGTAGTGTGGGGTGTAAGCCATCCTGGAATGTGAGACATAGTTGGGGGCCATTGGGGTAGGCTGCTTGCTTGACTAGAGCCCAGAAGGAGTCAATGTACTCATCTAGTGTCTGTTTTCCTTGTCCATACTGTTCCTGGTTGTGTAGTGCTAAGGCTACTGCCTTGGTGGGGTCAATCAGAAAAAAACTCTGCCTGAAAGTCCTTTTCAAAGGCTGCCCAATCTGCAAAACTCTTGACACCTCCAGAGTGTTGATACACCCATAGTGCATAGGTGGAGGCATGCCCTGTCTTCATGTATGACAAGACCCAGGCTATTTTTAGCACATCTGAATCAAAGGTGTCCTTACTGAGATGGATGTAGGTGAGACAGGATTGGAGGAAGTGCTCCTCACTGGAACACTTGCTATCATAAGCATCTGGGAGTGCAGGGTGGGGAATGCATGCTTGGAGGGCTACCAGAGCCACTGGGGAGGTGACAGAAGCCACTGGAGAGGTTTCCACAGCCAGGATTGGCATGGAGGTAGGGGTCAGGCATTCTAGTAGTGCCTGGAGGGACTGGGAGATGAGTTCAGTAGTTTGGCAGGGGGTGGAGAGTTTAGTCATGTGGTGTATGAGGGAGGATTGGGTTAATTTCACCTGGTTCTCTAGGTGTAGCAGGTGAGTCCAGGCCTCATCCTGTGGGGCTGGGGCCTCTGAGGGAGTATCTGGATTAGCTAGCTGAGACATAGAGTTCTATAGGTGCTTAAGCCTGGTGGAGAAGTGACAGATAGCAGCTCAGAAATTCCATGCAGGCTATGAGGGGCTTCCAGACCAGGGTAAAAGACTTGTTCTGCTGTAAAGGTGACCTCCAGGAGTGGTGGCTAAGTCACACAGCTAGCAAAGGGGAATCCAAAGTGTATTAGAGATGTAATAAATAATACAAACAGTAGACTAATCACCTAGCAGAGGGGAATCTAAAGAGAACAAGTCTAAGGATCTCCTCTGCTTGGTGCAGTGCATCAGGGGGTGGCAGAGGTGTGGAAACAACTAGATAGGTGACCAGATTTAGCCAAAGTATGAAATGATGGATCATGGAAAGTTCTGGGAGTTTCCAGAGATCTCTGGAGACTTGTAGAATGCTCTGGAGTTGTCAAATGAGCCTCAGGGAAGCAGAAACAGGCTAGGAGAATCAGTGTCTGACAGAGAAGGGGTAGTCCCCTGACATCCACCACCTTCTAGTACTTCATGAACAACATCTTCCACAACATGACATCTTTGTAATTGTGTGTCAGATTCTGCTAACCATGGAGGCTCAGCTGCACTGGGTAATTCCCTTACTAGGTGGACATGACATCTACACTCATGATCCCATGCTCCAGTGAGCTCCAGAAGAGTAAAACTGAGTAGGCAAAGGAGGAAAAGATGGTCTAGGGAAGTCTGAAATATTCCAGTAGGCTATATGGAGGAGTGGGAGTAATGGATGAGTAGGGAACAAGTACAATACAGAGCTCCAGAGTTGAATATCAAGAGTTAGGGGTTAACTTGGGCAAGTCCAAGTTGAGGGTACAGAGAGGTTTTGAAGGTCATGGAGTGGGATAGACTTTAAAGGAGGGGATGGAAATAGAGGCAGGGTTAATTGGGGGAGTTGAGGCAAGGCAAGAATCTGAGAGAACAAGATAAGACTTAGGAAATAGATGGAAGATGGAGATGAGAATGGAAACTAATAAGATAGAAACTGATAAGATTGAGACAGATGAAATCAGGAAATGATAAGATTGCACAAGACAATATGGAACAAAGAGATGGAGACACAAGAGATGAACAGACACAGGACTACTGTAACCAACACTACTCTATGGTTTAAGTACCTATGGGGGAACTCCTCTGGTACTGCAGGTCCAAGGCCAGACTGCACAGGGTGGGTCTTGGGTGCAGTTGTGCAGGGCATCCTGAGACTGGTAGTTGGGTGTTGATAGTGTTTGATATGTCTCTGTGATGCATGCCAGAAAGGGTGGAGGGGGTTGAACACTCAGGGAGAGTCAGAGAGATCATGGAGTCTGCTGGGGGGAGCATTGGGGATCTTTGTAGAAGCATCAGGGTTTGCTGGAGTGGGTGCCAAGGGTAGGGAGGGTTGTAGGAGTTGGGGGTAGAGGAGGATGTGCTCTAGACTTGCTAGGCTTGGTTGGGCAAAGTCCTGAAGGCAAGGCAGGGGTTCAGGGATGGGTTGTGACATTGTGTACCTGGAAAACATCCTCATTTACTCAAACTCTCTGGAAGAACACCAGGATTATGTCCAACATGTCTTAGAACAACTCTGGGAATACCACTTCCATGCCAAGCCCAAGAAATGCTCCTTCCACACCACTGAGGTCAAGTATCTGGGAGTTATCATCACTCCAGATGGTGTATGAATGGACCTGGCAAAGGTTGAGGCCATCCTCAATTGGCCCCCACCCTGGAACATTAAAAAGGTATAGTCCTTCTTGGGTTTTGCTAACTTCTACCACCAATTCATTGACAACTATTCTGGCATTATAAAACCCCTCAACTGACTCACCTAGAAGGACACCCCCTGGGGCTGAGACAGCAAGTGTTAAAGCATGTTTGCTCTCCTGAACAGAGCCTTCACCTCTGCTCTAATCCTTCATCACTTCAGTCCTGCCCTCCCTATCATACTCAAATGTGATACTTCTGACTATGCCATCACTGGAATACTCTTGCAGATGGGCTCTAATAGCAAGGACCTCTGCTCCATCACCTTCTACACCTGCTCAATGATCCCTGCAGAGCTCAACTATGACATCTATGACAAGGAACTCCTTGCAATTGTCAAAGCCTTCCAGCAGTGAAGGGCCTACCTTGAATGAACCCTGCACTGCATACAAGTCTACTCAGACCATAACAACTTACAGTATTTTATGACCACCAAGCAACTCAGCTGACAACAAGCCCACTGGTCCAAAACCCAGTCTAAGTATAACTTTGCCATCCATTATTGCCTGGGACAACTTGGAGCAAAACCCAATGCCCTCACCCAAAGGCCAGACATCTATTTGAAGAAGTTGTTTGAGGCTGAACAGAACACATTTAACCACTATGTGATAATCCCCCCCAAACATCTTCATGCTGTACTAATTATGAACAAAGAAGGGATTCTCCACCAAATCCAAAATGCCCCTCCAGATGCCTACACTACCCAGCACAACCCTCAAAATAGCTCTGCTGACACCCCACACCCTGACTCCACCTTCACAATGTCTCCAGATCACCAACTCCTGCTCTGGGACAGCCAAATATATGCTCTGGACCACAAGTCCATCCACCTTGACATTCTCTGGCAGCACCATGACCACAAACTCCAGGGACACCTGGGAATACATAAGACCCTCCAACTCATCTCCTGAACTTACTTTGGCCAGGAATGAAGAAGGATGTCATCCAGTACATACAAGCCTGCAAACCATGTCTTCAAGCCAAGGTTCCCTGACATCACTTATATGGTCTGCTGAAGCCCCTCCCTGTTGGCTGCTGCCCCTGGTCCTCAATCAATTACCCAAGTCCAAAGGTTTTGACACTATCCTCATTGTTGTTTGCCACCTCACAAAGCAAGCCCTGTTCCTCCCCTGCTGGACCACCAACAATGCTCTGGAGTTTGCCAAATTATTCCTTGAACACATTTTCTCCAAGCATGGACTCCCAGACAACATTGTCTCCAACTGTAGCCTCTTATTTGTCTCCTGGTTCTGGTAATCACTATGCAAGGTGCTCAAATCAAGACCAACCTCTCAACTGCCTACCACCTGGAGACTGATGGACAAACAGAATGAGTAAACCAGATCTTAGAACAGTATCTCTGCCTCTATGTTAATTATTTACAGAATGACTGGTGTGCAGAATTGCCCCTCACCAAGTTTACTTACAACAACACCCCCCACTCTGCCACCAGAGTTTCCCCATTTTATGCCAACAAGGGTTACAACCCCCAGCTCACCCTGTCCTTCAAGGACATCCCCTCACACATCACCCACAAAGTTGCCAAAGACCTCCAGTTCCTTCACCAGTTCCTCTGGGATGAGATCAACACTGCCAATCAGCTTACTCCAAACATGCTGACACCTGATACAAAATGACCCCCAACTGGGCCCCTGGCACCCTCATCTGGCTTGACCAATGCAACCTCAAGACCTGGAGACCCTCAGTGAAGCTTGATCACAAGTGGCTCAGCCCTTTCAAGATCCTCCAGAAGGTTTCAACCCATGCCTACAAGCTTGACCTGCCTCTGAGATTGAAAGGCCTCCACCCCATCTTCCATGTCTGCCTACTCAAACAGTATACTCTGGACCCCTTCCCCAGTCAATGCCCAAGCTGACCCCTGCCTGTCAAAGTTGAGGATTAATACTACTACAAGGTCAACCACATCCTTGACTTCTGCCTCATCTGTGGTCAGCTCTGGTACCTTGTCTGCTGGAAAGGCTATGGACTCAAGGATGACACTTGGGAGCCCCAGCAAAACCTCTTTGGAGCCCCTGCCAAGCTTTGGAACTTCCATCAATGGCATCCCACCAAGCCCCAGGACCCCTGGGACTAGCAGGAACAGATGGCATCAGTGGGCATAACCCCTGCCTCTGGATTCAGCAGGAATTTATCTCCCACTAATACCCCCTATGTCCCCTTCTTTTATCTTTCTTCTTCTAGTTTGAAAAATTGTCTTCAGAGTTCAAGAAAAGTGTTATTTTGACAGTTACTATGAGTACAGAAGATGGTACAAGACACAAGAAATTGCAAAATAAGTCCAAGAAATACATCAAGGGTGCTGGTCTAGAACCCCCTCACTCCCTCTCTCCCAAGACACCCCTATCCATCACTGCCACTGCACCATCCACTATTGCCCAGAACAACTTGGAGCAAAACCCAATGCCCTCACTCAAAGGCCAGATGTCTACCTGAAGAAGTTGTTTAAGGCTGAATGGAATGCTTTCAACCACTGCATGGTAATCCCCCCCAAACCACTGCATGGTAATCCCCCCCAAACATCTTCATGCTGTACTAATTATGAACAAAGAAGGGATTCTCCACCAAATCCAAAACACC